>JAJIBD010007755.1:0-54056 GCA_021461705.1 Cryptotis parvus | reverse complement strand
CACATAAGAAGGCAATTACTAGATGTGTGAGTCTATATTTATACCTGAAGATAAGTATATAGTATGTGTGTATATATAAGCATTTTCTATCACAATATATAATATATTCATGCATATTTATATGTGCATACATATTATGTATTTATGTGTATGCATATCTATATATATCTTACTAAACATGTATGTGTGCATTCATGTAATATATTTATGCATATATCATATATTTATGTATATGTATACACACACAGCTTACATGTATAAGTTTACATATATGTATGTTTATATACTTACATACATATAAATGAATACCACACAAATACATGTTTGAGCTATATATTTATATACATAGATGTATGTACATATATGCATATGCTGCATATAACATGTTCATACAAATATGTATAACTATAAATATCTATGAGTATGAATATTCATATATTCATATATGTATGTTTATATGAACAGCAATGTATATATATATACATATGCACACATACATATATACCTCAGAGACCTGAAGTGTTGAAATTAATTTTACTAACCCAGTGCTTAGAATATCTGGGGAAATTAAAATATTAAAAATATGATAAAACTTAAAGAACTTCGTTTGAAAATATCAATCTTTAAAATATTATTCATATATGCAGATTTTTATTCTTGGAAGTAGAAACTGGGAAGTTATTGTCTTAAATAAAACTCTGATTGAGTGGGGAAGCAACATCAGGAAGCTGATACATGCGCCGAAAGATTAATTACAATTAATATTACGTGGGGATTTGTTTTAAAGCTATTTGTTTGAAAACAGATATATGAGTAGACTTTTTGATCCAATTTTGACTGCTCACTCAATGCATCTTTTATTCATTTTAGCAGTTCTCAGTTCTCTCAGGTGTGGTTAAAAGTATATAGTTCTCTGACAATGAGTAATGTTCACAATTTTCCAAATGGATAAATTAATTGGAGCAAAGAAAAGGCTGCTAAAAAGGTGGGAAAAGCTAATCCATTTATTTCTATTTCTCAGACTTGGAATAGAACTAGATGACCAGAGTCAGTTTTTTTTTACCCTGCATGGAGTTAACAATGTGTTAAAGAATTTGAATTACTCTTGCAATAAACTCATGTCATTGCTATAACAGGAGGGATAATCAATAATGAGCAAAGATGGATCCCTTAGTCAGTAGACATTTAACCTCAACTGCATGTTAAGATCTTTGAGCCAAAGATACTTATAGGATCTGAATGAAAAATATAAAAGAGAGTGAAAGGGGATAAGGTCACTTTGCCCTCAATTCTTAAATTCTACCACAAACAAGATAAATAAGTGGAATAACTAAAAAAATGTGATCTCAAATGCTGTAGATTCTATGCTTATTAAAAGTAGTTTTATTTCTCTTTCCCTTTATTTATAAGAGTTTATGTGACTTCTGTTCGAAATACTATGCATTAAAATTCTCAATTAATATTTTTAAGTGTAAAACTTCTTGCATGATCACCTTTATTTATAATTGGTTAAATAAAAATAAATGGGAGATTAAATATCATTCTATTAATACCTGTTGAAAGTTAGACTACACTGTTTCACTTGATTTATTAGAAGAATAGGAAACTTATTCATCTTTTATAAAGATGCAGACTGGAGACATTCATTTTGGAAAATGGATTGCAGAACAATATGTTACAAACTGGGAATCATGACAGATATCAACATATAGTGTTTCAATTTATTTGATAGGCCTAATACTTAAAAGTACAAAATAGCTTCTATTACATTAATGCATCTAAATGAATATAAAGACAAAAAGTGTTTTATGTTTGTAGGAACTTAATAAACTGCGTGTAATTATTTTGCATTACTAAAATATTAATTTTGATAAATACACAAATAAACTAAGCAACCTGGTGCACCATAATAAAACAACACAACTATAAGACTAAATAATAAAATGATATTTTTAAATCAATCCATTCAAACATCTACATTTTCCTGGAAGTTTTCCTTGCCTTTTATCATAGAATGCTTATCTAACCTTAATGATTTAGGTTAGCAGTAAATTAGATTAATAACAAGAAACTTTTTGAAATTATTATGTGTTGTAGTATATGTTTGCCCCAGAGCCTTTTGCTGTCACCTGAAGTTACCTCCACAGGCCAGCTTTGTTGATGAAGGGGAGGAAAACAGTTTGAATCTGTGACTTTACGTATTAGAGGAAATGGAAATCTTCCATGTATTCTATGTTAGCTGGTATAAATATTTTCTCTCATGATACCACAGTCATCATGGGACTAAGATAGATCTTACCAGTATATTTACCTGGTCACATTGGATCTCTATGTAATTAGACCATGAAATGCTGTTTGCCTCAAGCAAGGACTTGTGACTCTCTAGTAAGTCTAAAGTTTAATATATCAAAACAACTATGAAAGTAAAGACAAGAATCTTGTGATGGCTTGGAAATATATGCCTGGCTGGAGAATGTTTTTGCACAGATATAGTATTGCCTTCCTCCATTCTACATAAATGTGCAGGAGGACACTTGTAAGGCAGACCTTGGCTGAGGCAATATTAACATTTCATTTAGACTAAAAGTGAGTTCTGGGGAGAAGTTACCTGAAATTGACTAACTGCTTTTTCCATCGTGGCTGGTCTGGGCTGAAAAGTTACCAAATCTTTATAGCCTATCTTTCTTCTAATGCCTTTAAGCGTTTCTTTCTTCTTCCTCTTGCCCTCTGCTCTACTCTCTTTCTCTTCCTTGTTGGGCCTTAACTCGTGGTAGTGGTGTCTTGGTCGGGATTCAAAACCTACCGTGGCTGGGCCTAAAGGCTGGAGCTCCTGTTACTGATTGTTTACCAGGGCAAGTGTTGTTGAAACTTTGCTGGATTCTCCATCTTTCTCATGCCTTGCCAGCAGATCCCCTGGAAAGAAGGGGATCATATACCCTGCCTCCTGGATTTTATTGGGGCACCCAGCATGCTCTTTTATAAAGGTTTCTTCTGGGTGAAACTAGAATTTACCTATGAAAGTAAGTCAAGTTTCTTAGTTTTCATGTTTCACTCATGAATACTCAACCTTGTCATTAGTTGCTTATATTACAAGCCTACAACCATTTGTTTTGAAATAGAATTTTAATTGAAATCCTTTATTTTGTTATTTACATTCTAAGGGTTACTCTATAAAATCATACCTCATAGTTCTGACATGGCAAATTTTGGTTCATTTATTAAAGAAGCAAATCCGATATTATCTGATTTTTGATATTATCGAATATTACTAGATATTCATTTCTGTGTATTAATTATAAGTAACACATATATATAAGCTCCATGCACCAAAATGCATATTCATATGTATATATACAGTAAATATGTGTGCTTTTATATACATTATGTCTAAATAGATAAATATTCAATATATGTACACTTATAGATCTAGATTTTTTATTCATATATATCCATAAAATTCAACATATTAGTTTTGCAAAAATGGCAAATGAAATTAAAATTATAAAATGAATTTCAGATATATATATAATTTTTATATTCTCTGTTCAGAAGTAGAATATATATCTAGAGGTCTAAATTATGCTATTCTTCAATCTGTCTCTGAGATAAACGGTTTAATTTGAGGTTGTCACTGAATAAAAAATGATGCAAAATGACTTATGATTTCAAAAAATTCAATTATCCTATTAAGGAAACTTCTGAAAATGCTTTTATTAGTCATTACACATTTAAGAGGTTAAAAACACTAATTTTATTACTTTCAATATGTATCATATCGGTAGTGAAATAAAAGTAATTACATATTTATTAAATCTAATATAAGAGAAAATGTACTGAACATAATCATTTTCAAAATATTCATTCCTGGTAGCTATTTCTATGTCTTTGCTTTGAGTGCTCATTTGACTTTACAATATGGGCTGGAAGCGTATTTGAAACTATGTCTGCTATGTTTTTAAAACTTCTTTTTTTCATTTATTTCCTTTACAAACATATATTTATATGTAGATTAGAAAAATAGAACAAAAGCAAGGTAATCCATTTAAATGAAGAGACCAGTGTGCTAATAGTGTTTGAAATATGTAACTGGATAGAACTGAGCATTAACGTAGGTAAAAAGGATATACAGGATAACCTAAAAGTAGGTATGGCAATTCAGAATGTGTAAGAAAGAGGAAGGAGAGAGGGAGGTGAGAGAGAGAAAGGTAAGAGAGAGAGAGAGAGAGAGAGAGTGAGAGAGAAGAGGGAGGGAATCTAAGAGCATTGGTGGTGGGAAATGTGCAGTGTGGAGGGATGGGTGCTGGAACACTGAATGCTGAAACCAATTATGAGCAGCTTTGTAATTTTTTATAAAATTTTAATATAAATAAATAAAAGTAAATATATATTATCTTTCCATTTTAGAAAACAGTTTCACTAACCAAGAAAAGATAATACAGAGGACAGACGTACATGTCTTACCTGCATATGACCCACAGTAAATCATGGTTCCATAAGTCCCTTAGCACCACTGTTGACAGACCTAGAGACCTCTTCCTGTACTCAGGGCCAAGGTGGTAGTACCCAATTCTCAGGCTTTGGCATTCAACCCAGTTAGCCCTAGTTGAACTAGGAATTAAGGAAGTGGCCTGAGTTCTTGAGCACCTCTTTAATGCTAAATTCACAATTGATGTTAGGTATTATATATGTAGGAAATAACTCAAAGGATCTCATTAAAGGTCTAGACAAAAATAGGTGTAGAAGTTCTGCATTACATACACTTGAAAATTCGTTGTGTTACTAATCTCATTATATTGGGGAGGATGAATGGAACCATGCATGCAGTGAGCAGGGGTCTAGAGGCCACTCTGAAAGCATCTAATCTGCTTTATAAACCTGAAGGTATGTTGCTCAGTTGGGGGAGTGTTGTTCATTTGGCCTTGTGTACTTCTTATTCTGGTGATACTGAAACCACCTGAGTCAGCTTTGTCAGAGTTTAAATCACCCAGGCTACATTGACTGATGCTTGGTAAAATGTAAACAATGTGCTGTCAGAGAGTGAACTTGAAAGCTCAGATTTGGGGGTATTCTCCTAAGAGGTGTTGGGAGAGTAGGGTCACTTCCAGAGATATTTGGGAATATGAACTGTAGTTCAGTGCAAGGATCCGTGGATGTGTTACTGCTCTAGTCCCTTAGTTTACGGATTCCCAGGTCTATATCAGCAGTGCATGGGAACTTCAAGAACACATCCAGCTATATTCAGAAATAATGTGTTGCTGGGAACCAGATCCATCTGGGACACGTTCTTTGTTCATCTCTGCGCTATTCACTATAGGCCAGAATCTGGAAACAACCTAAATGCCCGAGAACAGAGGTCTGGCTAAAGAAACTGGTTCATCTACACTATGGAATACTATGCGGCTGTCAGAAAAGATGAAATTATGAAATTTACCTGCAAATGGATGGACATGGAAACTATCATGCTGAGTGAGAATTAGTCAGAAGGAGATACAGATATAGAATGACTGCATTCCTTAATAGGACATAAATAGATACCAGGGTTTTACTAAATGTGGGAAATGGTAATGGCAGATTAAAACTCACCATTGAATATACACAAAGAGACTTAAGTGATAAACTCTAAATATCTGCAGGGCTAGCCACAATGTGTAAAATAAGAGAGAGAGAGATGCAGAGACAGAGAGAGAGAGAGAAAGAGAGGAAACAGGGCTACCTGCTATTAAGGCAGCATGGGGGTGGACGGGAGGGGAGTGTATTGGTAAGGGTGGAAATGGGGGCACTGGTGGAGGGATGGGCAGGAATACTGTATTACAGAACCAATTATGAACACCTTTGCAATTGTATGTTTCACTGTGGTATAATAAAAATTTTAAAAAAAAAGACATTTTGCTGCCCCCTATACTATTTCTCCTACTTCTTTTTGTAATCACATTTCATATCATATTTATTTTTCTCCATTTTTAATTTTTTAAATATTTTATTATACCACCGTGAGATATACAATTACAATGTTGTTCATGTTTGGAGGTTTCAAGCACATAGTGTTCCAGAACCCCACCCTCCACCAGCGCCCATTTCCCACCACCAATGTCCCCCATTCCCTCCCCCTCCTAATCTGCCTCCATGGCAAGTTCTTTATCTCTTTTCTCTCTCCTCTCTCTCTTTTCCTTCTCTTACATATTGTGGGTTGCAACACATACTTAGAGGCCATGTGCATTTTTTGCCTGTATTTAATGCTCAGTACTAGGTTGGCATTAGCCTTTCAACATTTATTCACACTGAACCCTTCTCTATCTTACCTAACCTCCTCCGACTCCCACAATTGTAGTAGTTCCACGTTTGATAAGACATCCCTGGTCCACGTTTTACCTGACATTGGTTTTTGTATCATAATATGTATATATGTATTTATGTCATGCAAATAAATGCATTTATTTCTCCTACTTTTAACTTAAACATATACTTTTATTTGAATAAAGAGCCATTGACTTACAGAGTTATTGATAGATTAGTAATAGGCACAATATTTCAACACAAGTCACATACTGATGTCAACCTCTCCGTCCATCAGTGTCCACAGTCCTGCCTGTACCACTCCAGCTCTGCTGCCTACCATATTGATAGGTACATTTCAAGTTGGGAGGTTGTATTTAGGTCTTAAGATTTAAGTGTTGAGTCTGTGCTTTAGATAAAAAAAAAATGTCATTCTTCTATACCACTAGTACACTTAAGCCTGTGACTTCTGGCATCCCATGATGCCCCTGGACCAACCAGAACATATCCATGAATGCAGAGTCATGAGTAGGTCCTGAGCACAAACAGCACAAATGGCCCCGAAACATACAAACCAAGAAACTGCTGTAAGTAATTAACCAGTAATTACAGTTTTATAAAAAAAATCAAGGTATTCATCCACTAAAACAAAATGAAACCCCAACTTAAATATTTTAAATGCTTATATTCTATGCAAGATAAGCTTTACGTGACAGAAGACTTTCCCTTCTTTAGTTACTACGTACATCATTTCAAGGACACCAATACAAATGGTGACCTGCTCCATGTTCACTGAATCAGTGCCATGGTATACCTACATTTCTGCATTCAGCCTCCCCTTTTCAATGTACACCCTGTCATGAGCTGGACTATATACATGACAGTGTATAATTTATTACACTCCTGAGATTCCTTTTTTAACCTTTTTTTTCTTGATTTGCAACAAACTCTTCAAAAGCAGTCCATCAATCACTTAACATGTGTAAGAAAAATGACCTTCATGTCTGTTTCTTGTTCTAAATAATTTCTGTATCCTTGAACAAAGTATTCAAGGTAGTATTTTTTAGCTTGTTTCAAGTTGCTCTGATATTGCTATGTGCCTAATGGCATATTATATATATATATATATATATATACATTAACAAGTAATTATACTATGTCATGGGTTTTTGTTGATGTTATATATATATATATATATGTCTTATATATATACACACAAAATAGTATTTACAAATCTATAACTCAAGACTTAATTCTTTGTTTTAAAATTATTTTTAGGTTAACTAGGAAAATATAAGAAAAAACTGTAATACTTGAAATATATTTTTAATAGTAATCTAAATGCTTTACCAGATTTGGATATCTAATTATGTGACCTTGGTAATGTCTCTTTAGTTACTGACTATAGATAGTAATACTTTTTCAATATTATAGACATATATATTATTATATATATATTATTATATGTATATATATATTATTGAGAGACTCACAGATGGGGCTGAGCTGCACTTGCTCTCCCTGTAGCAGCTGCTCAAGGGGCACCCAGGAGGGATGACGGGTTCTAGCCCCTGGCCCAGCCACTAGCAGAGCCTTGCAACAAGCCAGACGACCCCCACTCCATAAAGGGGCCTCTATTTTCAACATCCGCCTTCCCTCTTGTCAGAACTCCACCAGCAGACCAGCCTATACAGCCTGGCCAAGCATGGGCTCAAGTGGCTGCGTGGTTTATCTATAATTCTGGATTTAGAGATGACTACAAGTATGCTCTCCCGCTTAGCAGAGCCTGGCAAGCTACCCGTGTTGTATTTGATATGCCAAATACCAGTAACAATTTTAGACCTCATTCCCATGACCTGATGGATTGGTTTGAGGCTCTTTATGTTCCTGGAGCAAGCAGCTGCCCTTGGGATCTACTAGTATGAGACAGACATATGGAGATGTTACTGAATTGTGCCTGCTAGGCAATTGATGATAACGAGAATACAGTAATACAGTGATGTATATATACACACTATATACTATTTACTAGAGCAAAATAGTATATATATGTATACATAAGCACATATATACTATTTACAGAGCAAAATACTATATATGTATGATGCATAGCACATATATACTATAGAATAATACTAGATTAATAATATTTTAATTGTTCTAGTTCAACATATGAATCATAGTTTCTGAGATTTAACTTATAGGTGACTAGACTCTTTGCAGTTATCTAATGCTTATGAAGCAGGTTATGCTGTGTTATCTGTGGTAAGCAACACACCAAATCTTTGCAGCAACATAGAACAAAATCTTTGAACTCCTTTGTTCTATGAATCTAGAATAGTTAATTTCATGATCCTACTACACATAATAGTTTAAGGGAGACACAACATGACAAGCAGAAACAAATGGAACAAACAGTTTTCATTACCACAGATGATAAGTAATGCATCTAAAAGCTCTAACATATTTATCTGCATTTCACAGATGATTCTATCTAACATTTCTAACATAACCAGAATTTAGAGACTATTATTGAACAGAGACAGTCACACTTAGTTAAGAGTTTAAAGGTAAAATTCGGGCATTTGTGTGAAAATATCAGTCAAAGGGTATTAAAGTTTGAAATGTGAACTTATTCTATATTCATTGGTAATTCCTCACAAAGATTTGACAAAATTCCAAGTATGTGATAGCTCATTTTAAATTTATAACTATAGGTTGTTGGGAGCCACTGACTCGCCCACTGCCACGTTGCCTTTCTGTGCATGCGGCAGGGTCCTGTGTCCCGCATTAGCGAGAGTCCCTGGAGTGGCGTGATTGGGTTTTCTCCAATCAGGGCATGTTTCGCCAGATCGTGCGAGCTCATACGAGCTCGTACTACCTGTGCCGCCAATGGGAAGCAGACATGTCAATTTGCGCCAGCCAATGGGAAACGGACATGCCAAATAGCACTGTATAAAAGCAGCTTGCACACCGGGTCTGGGTCCTTTCGCCATCATAAGTATGAAACTAAAAGAGCTCCAGTAAAGCGTGGTTCTGAGAAGAATCCTGTTGTGGTCGTTCTTCACCGTGGGCGGTCAAGGGCGTCCCACAATAGGTGTCATAAATTTCTAGCTATTCAAATTATTTAATCATAATCTCATTATCCTATTTATACTAATTGATATTTGAATTTTTCCTATTTAACAAGAAATAGCCTCATCATATGTATTACATGTTTGGTTTTTTAAAAAAAGTTTTATATATCAGACCTAAATATTTCATTGTCCCTGCCCTTCAAGGTTTTGCAGGTGTGACTGCGGTGCCCAGCTGCATCAGCAAGTGGCAGACAGGAGACAGACTTGTCTACACCCAGGGCTCTGCCTCATGGGCCATGTATGGTTTTTGGTCTGATGGTCTGACAGAAAAAAGACTGGGCCCTCTGGGATGAACCCAGAGCCACGGCAGAGTTTGGCAAAGTACCCAAAGGTGTATTTGATATGCCAGAAACAGTAACTATAATGCGCCTCGGTCCCAACAAATAGAATCATTTCTGGTGCTTGCTCCAGCAAATCGATGAACAATGGGAAGACAATTGACAAGTGAAGTGACACTATTTCATTTTATACTATAGCAATACAAATAAAATTATCTTCATTTTATAATTTTATTTTTTCAAAATTTTATTTTATTAGAGGAGAGTTGTCGGGGAACGTTGCCGGGGTCCCCGACAGTGTCAGGACAGAGGTTGTCTTCTACCTCCGGGGACGCCGGGAGAAAGATGAAAACTCACGAGTCCGGTGCAGTTCCAAAAATGGCTTTTAATAGTACAAAAGCTCTTCCACAGCAATCCAATATAATGAACAAACTCTAGCTCTGGTCCGAACTTAGACCATACAAAAGAGCCTAAGTCTCCCACCAAAGAGAGGATGTCACCTGAGCTGAGTCCTACCAAGAAGGAGCAAAAGGCCAAAGAGCAAAAGGCCAAAGCCAAAAGCCAAAAAGCCACAGGAGCCAAAAGCTGAAGGCTGAGGGACCAAAAGGCAAAAGGTGAAGGGGGCCTCAAGTCAGCCCCTTATATACACCAAAGTAATCCAATCGGGGAGGTTGTCATGCCAACAAAGAACCCTAAACAGAGTGTAGGGCCACACCCTATTGCAGGTATACACAAAGGTTACACCAAGGACTAATCCGAGATTATCTCTTATGTAAAACACTGGAGAGAGAGGGGCTGATATAAAGTAATACATCTTAACTTCATGAGCTTCATGTAATCTAGATGGCACCCACAAGGTCCTTATTATTATCTGCACCAGTGTGATTCTGAGTATCTTGTTCTCATACTGAAAGGGTCATACCCGCCTGCTTAGAGCAAACTAGTATGATCCTTCCTATAGTCTTCCTTTTGTCTCAGCATAGCCAGGGTGGTAGTCTCCTGGTAAATTCTAACTGTCCCACCTTGGGTGCAGTGGGTATAAAGAGGAGCTGTGCCCAATCTAGAAAACATAGAAGTCTTAGTAGATGTATAAGTCAGAAGTTATTCAATCAAGGTGACTTCTGTAACTGCCACACCCTCTAGCAGTGTTTACATAGAAGAAGATCTCATTAGAATGAACCTTGGCTTAAATAAGATTAAGCTGGGAGTGAGCAAAACAACAAAACTCCCAGATTAGCTAAACATGTCCTCCAACAACTCTCCCTTTTTTTTGTTTACAAAAATATAAAAATACAAGTATTCTAAATAATACATACAGAGGAGAGAAACAGAAAAGGAACAATTCCAATTACAAGGTAATATCATATGTTGTCCCAATGTCCGAATTAATTTTGAACCGAGTAAAGTTCATAGTAAAATGTCTCTGGCTGTTTGGTCATAACAGACTACAGCCTGTATTGTCCCTAAATTAGTGAGAGTCAATTTCCCATGGAGTCACATCTCTGGAACAAGGTCAGAAGAACTGAAGAACTGATTCTGGAACAGCAGCATCGGGTGAAGACAGGAATGAGTCTCAGGAGAGCAATCATCAGGGACTCTTTGTATTATCAGGAACACTGGATCAGGTTTCAGGAGCACTGGAACAAACTTCTCAAGCACTGGAATAGGTCTCTGGAACAGCGGTACAGGCATTTTGCAAGGCATCTTCAGCAAGGGAACACTGGCACCGGTAACCATACCTATAACTTAATTTTAGGTGAGAAAAAACACTTTGAAATTAATCACAAATAGAGATCATGAGGGAAGGAATCCAAGTTTGGTATTGAGAGAAGAACATAAAGAAGCTCCAATGCAGGTGAGCAGTGAGATAAGTATGAGAACTGAGGAATCAAAATTGAGGAGTCTAATAGGTCAGCGAAGGAGCTGATTAATCCAATTGAGAAGGCAGTAGTTTAGACATAACATAGACACAACATTATTCACAAACATAATGGTGGCCACCACACACATGCACACACACAAAATGGATCGATCAGTATATTACAGCTGTATATATGACCCATCTAGGGTGATAAATGCTAATGAATCAAGCGCTTCATGAATACAAAGCCAGCAAATATGATGGTGAGAGAGTGTCCGTTCCTGTAGAGGGAATCTGTAGTAGCCAAGTTCTCTTCCTGTAAAATTTTTTTTAATCTATAAACAATAAATACTAGAAAACTCATTAATTGTTAAACTGTTTTTGACATAAAATGCTATTTCCAGAGTTCAGCTTTTTCCACCCTTTTTTTTTTTAAGGAATAGTTTATCTTCCAGTCATCACATCAATAGGCTGCTAGGCAAGATTATTATTATAAGTGAACTAAGTATAAATGGTTTTTTAACAGTAGTTTGCAATGTCTTTCTGCAACTTATTTCAGAAGAATTTAGGCATTTCCTGAATCTTGGAGAACTCGAGTTTTAACAAGACGTGGTGGGACCCAAAGCTTCTTGGCAGGGTTGCCATCCGTTGACACATAGGCATACCCTTTTCCTCGAATGAGGAGGTTACCTGTTACCCATTTATCATCAATTTTCACCCAGATAGGTGAATTGATTGGTTTCTGAGCCTGTATATCTTCTTGAAAATGTCTTTCAGCAGCTGTGTACATCTCGCCTGAGGTAAATTTAAGAAATTTAAGGTGAATAATGTTAAAGATAAAGAATCTGTTGGAGGCATACTTGTTTTTCTTTTGCTTCAATAACTGAGTTTTAAGCGTTCAGTGAGCACGTTCAACAATTCCTTGTCCTTGTGGATTATATGGAATTCCTGTAATATGTTTGATCTGCCACTCTTTGCAAAATGATTTGAAGGTTTTGCTGGTGTAAGCAGGACCATTATCTGTTTTTATGGTATGGGGAATACCCATGGCAGTGAAGCACTGATGTAAAAAGGAGCACACAGATTTGGCTCTTTCAGAAGTCATTGGAACAGCCCATATGAACCGAGAATATGTATCAATGACCACATGAAGGAAAGGTTTGTTTGGGAATAAGTTAGTATGCGGTACGTCCATCTGCCACAATTGGTTTGTCTGTAAACCTCGAGGATTAGCTCCACCTACATGAGATGTACAATGTAAGGGAGCACAGACAGGACAATTACGGACAATTTGTTTAGCTTGTCTCCAAGGGATACCATGCTGTACATGAAGGCGGCGAGCATTTGTATGCAGAGTTTGGTGCTCTTCCTCAGCTGATTTGAATACAGGTGCTGCCAAGAGATCTGCTGTTGCATTTCCTCGAACCATAGGCCCGGGAGGCCAGAGTGTGACCAGATATGTGAAATATATATAGGGAATGTTCTTTTTTGGAGGATTTCTTGCAGTTTCTTGAGTAGCTCCTGAATTATGGGATTATCGGCATTTAATGAAGCAGTGGCGATTCCAGGAAATAAACCAACTACATATGCCGAATCACTCACCACATTACATGGGCCAGATATATGGGATAGTAAATGTATCAGGGTTGCGAGTTCCACTTGCTGGGCGGATTTATAATTTTTGTGCACTGTTGTGGTCAATGAAGGACCAGTAATTCCGCCCTTCCTGATGAGGAGCCATCAATATAGTATACTGGAGCATCAGGAATAGGTGAGGAACGGACAATGGTGGAAATTACAAAAGGTGTCCTTTTCAGAAATTCCCAGGTTTTTCCAGCTGGGTAATGATAAGATATTTCTCCTGAAAAATCTGCTAAAGCTCTTTGAAGGATTTCACTGAGTGGTAAAACAGCTTCAATTTCTTTTTAGGGTCAGGTAGTACAATTACATGAGGATCATATCCAAGTCATACTTGGGTTCTTGATCTTCCCTTAATTATAAGGTTGGCTATCATCTCAAGGTAAGGTGTAGCAGTAAGATTCTGCTTGTTATGTAAATAAACCCATTCTAAGGGTCCAGATAATTGGGCTATAGCAGCAGTTGGAGACTTGGGAGTGTTGAAGACCAATAACCATACCTTTTCTCTGGGATTAAATCTGGAGAGGTAAGATTTTTGGAAGCCGATCCATGAAAAAAGTCTAATTCCTTTTGAGCTTTAGGAGTTAGTTGCCTTGGGCTATTCAAAGCAGGATCACCTTCAAGGGTGTGGAACAGGTTACTGAGCTCACAGTTAGGAATCCCAAGGGATGGGCGCACTCAGTTGATATCTCCCAGCAGTTTTTGAAAATCATTCAAGGTTTTGAGCCTTTTTTGACTGGTGGAAATTTTTTGAGGACACACTGTATTGCGGTCGAGAGCATAGCCCAAATATTCATATGGAGGCTGCATCTGGATTTTTTCCGTAGCTACTTGTAAACCAGCCTCGGGTAAAACTATCATTACTTCATTATACAAATTTTGGAGATCTTTGGAATTATCACAGGCTAGCAAGATATCATCCATGTAGTGGATGATGTATGCATTGGGAAATTTAACACGAGGTAGGTCTCAAAACTTTATCAACAAAGTGTTGACACATTGTTGGTGAGTTAGTCATTCCTTGTGGTAATACTGTCCATTGAAACATATGTAAAGGACCTTTATGATTGATGGATGGAACTGAAAATGCAAACCTTTTAAGATCATCTGGGTGGATAGGTATGTTGTAGAAACAATCTTTTAAGTCTATGATAATTAGTGGCCAATCTTTAGGAATAGCTGCTGGGGAGGGGAGCCCAGGTTGCAGGGCTCCCATGGGGATCATTGTGGAATTGACAACCCTTAGGTCAATCAGCAACCGCCATTTGGCCATTTGCCTGATTTTTTCTGTATCACAAAAAACTGGGGGAATTCCATTCTGAAAACGATGGCTCAATATGTCCTAAATTCAACTGTTCTTCCACTAGATTTGTCAGTGCCTCTAACTTTTTGATATTGAGGGGCCACTGTGGTGTCCATATAGGTTTGTCAGGTTTCCACTGAATATGGATAGGTGGTGGGCGCTTAACCACAGCGGCCCCCAATTAAAAAAAGGGTTTCTCCCTGAGTTATGCTTATTAAGGGAGCTGGAACAGGTGTCCGATGGGGGATTGGACGAGGTATATGAATCACTGCTCCCCACTGCTCCAGCATGTCTCGACCCCCATAAGTTTAAAGGCATAGGAGCTATATAAGGCTGGACCATGGCTACGTTCCCTTCAGGGCCAATACATGGCAGCCATCTCGCACTCTGTCGGAGAAGAGAAGAGGAGATATTGCCTACCCCGCTCAGGCTATGGGACACTCTATTTAGGGCCCAGTTAGAGGGCCAATACTTGTTGGAGATTATGGTCATGTCTGCCCCTGTATCCAACATGCCTTTGAATTTCCTTTTATAAATCTCGATGGGTATAATTGGCGCTTGGCCTGTGAAATCCTGGTAGTGTACCCCACTAGATAGTTAGCAGGTGGCTGGTGGGCTTGGTTCTGTGCGGCTGTATAACCAACAATGAAGTTGGCAGAAGGGTTGGTGCTGTTTAAGCCACCAGCTCTAGGGTGTTCAGACTGACTAGACGGATCCTCAAAAATTATTAATAGTCTAGCAAATGGTTCCCCTTTTTCAAAAGTCCATTTAGTTGGTACAGAGATTGACAGTACTATCTCTCCATGAGATTCAGGATCTAGAAGTCCGAAATGCACCTTAATTCCCTTAGAAATTTAAGCCAATCGCTCCCTGAATTAAACCCATAGTACCTGGGTGAGCCGGTCCTTTTATCCCTGTTTTTAGCATGTAAGGATCTTGACTTGGGTATACTGTGACAGTCTTAGGGCAGAGAATGTCAAGACTGCCATTGTCTGATGTGGTAGGCTGGAGAGTATTTATTGATTGCAATTCTGTGGGTTCTGATTTGGAGGATACTGGGCAGGTGGAATGAATGAGGGTGCCCCTGAATTCAGCTGGGCCTGGGGCTGGCCCCCCACCCAGTTTCCCGCATTCAAGGGAGGCATAGGTGTCATTTGAGCCTGCGGAGCTTGTGGAACCTGGGAGGGGGCCCATGTAATATTTCCCATAAAGGGATTATTAGGATGTTGCCCTGTATAGATAGTTTTAGGAGATGGGCAATCTCTACGGTTGTGCCCCCTTCCCCCCCACAGTTAAAAGCAGTTTATCTGTCCAGATGAAGCCTGAGGCTGACTTCGTCTCGGAGACCGACAGTCTCTGGCCCAATGATTTCCCTTCCTGCACCTTGGGCATGGTCCAGGTGGGGGCCCTCCGAGGGGTGGGGTTGTGATTATTAGCATGGTTTTCCTGGTAACTGTTTATCCTTGGAGGATTATTGTTTCTCCCCCTGAAGCTGTTTGACATTTCACCCCTCTCCCAATCCTCCTGCTGTATGGGATAAGCCTCTATAGCATTCTGTGTCCCATGGAAGGCCAAACCAACATTTCTACAGGCCTTTAGATATCCCATGAGGTCTTCCTTTTCCTTAATACTATATAGTATTGCTCGACAGTTTTGATTGGCATTCTCATATACTAAGGTTCATTTTAGGATTTGTTGAGTGGATGGGTCTTGAACCTGTCTTTGGATTGTCTCACTTAATCTCCCAACAAAATCAAAGTATGGTTCATTAGGACCCTGGTAGAATTTTTTGTACAGCTACCTAGATATTCTGGGTCGGAACCTACTTTTTCCCATGCTTTTAATGCTGTCTCCCGAACAAATCTTAAAACAGGTTCAGGTAATGTCGCTTTTTTTCTTTCTTTTGCCATTCACCTTTCAGCATGGCAAAAGTTATATTATGGCCAGATTCTGTATTTCTTAAAGTGTCAATATTCATGTTAACCCCATCTGCATACCACATTTGCCATTGCATGAACTGTGATTGGTTCAGACAAGTATTCAGACAAGTACGGGCTACCATTTCAAAGTCTGACAATACCCACTGTTTATTTTGGCTCCAATAAGCTATATATTTTTAAAGAATAAGGACTTGATTTTCCAAACCTGTCACAAGCCTTCCTAGATGGGGTTATTGACTCAATTTTTAAGTCTTCATGAATTGGTTTTACTTTATCTTTAGATTGGTCATGAGAGATTGCTGGGCTTTGCTCTTTGAGATTGACAACCACAGGAACTGCAAGGCTCTTGGGGCCTGCACGAGCTAACCCGTTTCTCCCCCTTCTTCCTCATCAGAGCTTGTAGTATCTATCAGAGGAGCATCTTCCCCTTTGAAGGTATTAACTCCGGGGATATTTTCAGCTTGAGAATTTGCCTCCTCTGGGTTTCCCTGTTCCTCCTCTAAGTTATCAGCCACATTAGAATTCTTTTTTAGATTTTTTCGCTGGGAATGTATACACCTTTTTCAAGTCTACAGCCTTGGGGCGTGTTTGTGAATAGCTTTTAGTTGGTTCACGCCTCAGTATCGGGTATGCGCTAGGTCCTGATTGATAAGTTATGAAATCAGAAATCTCCCTGCGTAACACATCCATTTCTTGGTTTAAGTTTCCAAATTTCCTATATATTTCTTCCTTTTGTTCTTTCAATCTTATGTCTTACTTCCAAACCTCCTCTTTCTGTCCATCTATCCTAACTCTCTGTTTGTCAATTTCTCCCTCTAAGATAGTGCTTATTTTACTGATATCCTTCTTCTGCTCTTCAAACTTTACTTTAAATTTTAAATCCTGTTTAATAATTTTACTTTCTTGTTCTTCTTAATTTTTCCTCAAATTTTGAATCCTGTTTAAAAATTTTACTTTCATGTTCTTCTAATTTTTCTTTGAATTTTAAATCCTGTTCTTCTAATTTCTTTTCAAATTTTAAACTCTGTTTAATAACTCTGTCCTCAAGCTTTAAGACCAGTTTACCTGTAATTTTATGATTCTCACTTATTTCTTTAATCGCTGAGTAAACCTCGTCCCTAAAGATTGCATTCAATCTATTACTTTCTTCCCTCTCTCTATTAAACATTGTCCTTACACAAAGGTACAGTTTAAAAATCGCAAGGACCCAGATGATTTGTGAAAAGATTGAGTAGTTCTCAGAAAGGAACTTCATTGACTGGGCTATGTATGATTCTGACCCAATAAAAGGTACAACATATCTATACCACGAGAAATCCATCATTTCACTCACGGTTTGGACGCAGATGATCTCTGTCCGATGATGATTAGGCCAGATGATGTCCATCGAGCCCATCCAGGGACACCAGATGTCGGGGAACATCGCCAGGGTCCCCAACAGTGTCAGGACAGAGGTTGTCTTCTACCTCCGAGGACGCCGGGAGAAAGATGAAAACTCACGAGTCCGGTGCAGTTCCAAAAATGGCTTTTAATAGTACAAAAGCTCTTCCACAGCAATCCAATATAATGAACAAACTCTAGCTCTGGTCCGAACTTAGACCATACAAAAGAGCCTAAGTCTCCCACCAAAGAGAGAGGATGTCACCTGAGCTGAGTCCTACCCAGAAGGAGCAAAAGGCCAAAGAGCAAAAGGCCAAAGCCAAAAGCCAAAAGCCACAGGAGCCAAAAGCTGAAGGCTGAGGAACCAAAAGGCAAAGGTGAAGGGGCCTCAAGTCAGCCCCTTATATACACCAAAGTAATCCAATCGGGAGGTTGTCATGCCAACAAAGAACCCTAAACAGAGTGTAGGGGCCACACCCTATTGCAGGTATACACAAAGGTTACACCAAGGACTAATCCCGAGATTATCTCTTATGTAAAACACTGGAGAGAGATGGGGCTGATATAAAGTAATACATCTTAACTTCATGAGCTTCATGTAATCTAGATGGCACCCACAAGGTCCTTATTATTATCTGCACCAGGGTGATTCTGAGTGTCTTGTTCTCATACTGAAAGGGTCATACCCGCCTGCTTAGAGCAAACTAGTATGATCCTTCCTATAGTCTTCCTTTCGTCTCAGCGTAGCCAGGGTGGTAGTCTCCTGGTAAATTCTAACTGTCCCACGTTGGGTGCAGTGGGTATAAAGAGGATCTGTGCCCAATCTAGAAAACATAGAAGTCTTAGTAGATGTATAAGTCAGAAGTTATTCAATCAAGGTGACTTCTGTAACTGCCACACCCTCTAGCAGTGTTTACATAGAAGAGAGATCTCATTAGAATGAACCTTGGCTTAAATAAGATTAAGCTGGGAGTGAGCAAAACAACAAAACTCCCAGATTAGCTAAACATGTCCTCCAACAGACAGTGAATAAGAAACTTACTTATCATTGGTTTTATGATACATAATATTCAATCCTGCCTCCAGTTTCAACTTCCCTCCACCACTATTTCCAGATTCCCTACTACACCCCAACCTCTCCCCAACTCCAGTCTGTCATCTTGACATGCATATTTTGAATTTAGATATTAAGGGTTGCAATTTAAGTCTTGTTGACTCTGTAGTTTGGATATTTAGCCTTATCATTGCTAAGTGCTACCGATATACCCAATGTAGCTGGAACCCTTTGACCCCCAAATTAATGTTTCTCATCTGTCTCTTCTACATTTCCCTTCACTCTATTTCTTTCCTTCCTCAGCTTATGCGTTGGGACCAAGGGTAATCTTTATCTCTCCAGTGCACCCCTAATATTTCAAACTGCATTGTTTCATTTCCTCATCCAGATCTCTAAATGTCACATGGGACTGATATTATCCTATTTTTGTCTTTATTCTTCTCGCTTACTTCATTTAATATAACGTATTCCAGTTCCATCCATGTTGCAGCAAATTGCATTATTCCATTACTTTTTATAGCTGTGTAATATTCCATTGTGTGTATGTATATATGCTATATACATAGTTTGTAGTGTACATATATACATGTATATGCTCGACACATCATATTTTCACATATCATCATATATACACATTTTATGTATTTTATTACATACATCTTCATGGACATCTTCATGGACAACTCAACCTGTTGTTGGAACTCTGAGTTCTTTCTAAATCTTTGTTATTGTAGTAATTGCTACAGTGAATACTGATGTGCACATGTCCTTTTGATTGAATGTTTTTCTCTCCTGGGGATTGATATTCAAAGATGGATTTGCTGAATCATAAGATAGCTCAATTTTAAGTTTACTGAGAACTTTCCGTTCTGTTTTCCAGGGGATTGAACCAGATTATAAACTCACCATCACTGCATGAGAGTTCCTTTTCATCACATCCCTGCCAACTCAAAGTGTTCCCAGTATTTTTAATATGTGCCATCCACAGTGCTGGAGTTGATATCTCATTGCTGTCTTGATTTGAATTTCCGAATAATAAGTGATGGTGACAATTTTTCATATGTCTATTGGTCTTCCTCAGAAAAGTTCCTATTCGCCCCCTTTGTTCGTTTTTTTTTTTTGGGGGGGATTTTAACTGCTGATCTTTGTGAGTACTTTACATATTCTATTCCCAACCCTTTATCTGATATGTGACTGCAAATGTTTTCATGATTCAGTTTGTTGCCTTTTAGTTTCTACTTCTTACTTCTCTCTTGGGTGGAGCTCTGACAAACTGTGGAGTCCGGATGTTGAAAATAGCTGCCATCATGGTGTGGGGGTTCCTCTGACTTCTTCCAAGGCTTTAGTGGGGGTAGCAGGCCATGGCCAGAACCCTTCCTCCCTCCTGGATGCCTCATGATCAGTCGAGCACAGGGAGAGCTGGTAGCAGCTCTGCTCCATGTACCTGTGTCTCTGGTTCATGGCCGACAGCCTGGAAGCAGCTCGTGAGTGTGTCCACCAGGCCTCCGGAATGGGACAGAGGTGGGAGAAAGAGACCAAAGCTCCATCCCCATGGAGCCCAGTGACTTTAGCCTCCGAGACCTGCATACCTGGCTTGAAATTGACTTCTTTTTTAGGGTGGGGCTCTGACAAGCTGGGCCTGAGATGGGCTTCTCTTGGGTGGAGCTCTGATGAGTTGTGGAGTCCAGACATTGAATATGGCTGCCTTCATGGTGTGGGGGGTTCTTCTGGCTTCTTCTGAGGCTCTATTGGGGTTACCCTGGAAAATGTCTTCAATTCATATCATTGAAGACACAGTTGAGATTCAAATATATTCTATTTTTTAATAATAATAGTAAAATTGTAGTACAAGATATTAGAAAATCATGCTTGCCTTTTTATCAAACATACGGTTGTACATATAACTTATCTTTCTGTAGTATAACTACATATTCTCCTTTATTTCTTTGAGTTGAAATAAAGTAATCTTGACCTTAAAGACTCTGTTCATATCACTATCTGCTATGTAATTCCTACAATAAAATATATTGAAGGAAAAATATACTTTTAAATATAATTTAAAAGTCAAATTATATTATGGCCATTCACATTAACCATCAACCTTTTAAAATTTTTAATCTAAAGAGTTGACATATGCTTAAACTTGAGTAGTTTAGTCAAGACTTTTTGTATATTTAGTTTGTTCAAAAATGCTATATCTACATTACATCACCCAATTCCATAAATATAGTAGTTGAAGATATAGTATATTTATAGATGAATCTGTTTTTGTTGTTTTACAGATCAAGAGAATCCATTCTCACAATTGTAGGTAAAAATAATTTTACAAGTACAAGTAAATTTCTTTTCTGAATGTAGACTTGGGGCTATACATAATTCTGAAACATATAATTTTTAAAAACCATACATTTCAGTCTGGAATATTTAATATTATCTGAGCAATAGAATTAATAATATATGATTTATTTTTTAGTGACCAAAAATTGTAATTTTTGCCCGTTTTGAAAATCTTGAATTGCTATCTAATTCAAGCTAGCAATTGAATTACAACAACATGCTTGTTGTAATTGTACCACAACATGCTTGTTGTACGCGCGTTGTACAACATGTACAACAACATGCTTCCAGTAAACAATATGCTTTAGTATTGTTTACTGGAAGCTGAGGGAAGTTAGGATTAAAAGTTCAACATTAGAGAGCCTCCAAGTGAATAACCACATATGAATAAGTAAGCATTATTCTGAATTTATTATTTAGTTAAAGAAAATAAAAATCCATAACTTTTCTGCCTTGAACTGACAATAAACAATGCTGAAAGTATACTAGCTAAATTCAAATTGGTAGATTATTTCTCCTGATTTTCTAGCAAAGGTTTTTATTTTTGGTCACTAAGCCTTCATATACAAGAAAGCTATAGCCCTGCCCACTTTAAATATAATTCCAAAAAGTAATATACTTTCCAACAACTTAACTTTTTTACATATTTATGAATTTCTCAACAGAACCCTAAGGTATTCATTTCTCAATTGTGTCTAAGACACCACAGTATAATGCTTGGCTTATTTTCCCATCAAGTATTATTCCTCAGCCTCACAGGGTTTTTACTATCTCTCATTCTCTTGAGCAAACTGAGGTTGTAGCGTTGACCCAGACTGCTCAATGTGTAGGACTCATGCCTGCAAGCACTGGGAGTCAATAAGACTTATCACTGTGTGTTTCTGTGTCATATCAGCAAGCTCATCTATAGAAATATATTCTGGCAGAGTAACCCTGAGGTAGACAATGCTTAATTCTCCATTTCAAAATCTTCGAGGAAGGAAAAATGATTCAGCTGGAAGGCATCCGCCTTGTCAGCACCTTATTATCCTAACACAGTGTTTACTCTGTTACAGGTTTCAGTTATCCTTACACAGTTTGATAATCATTTTTTGAAGCTGGCCTGGTGTAGATCTGAACACAGGTTCCCAGTGTGTTTACGATTGGTTTAACATTGTCTATGGATTTTAATATGTCATAATATTTAATTTTACTAGTCTATTTATAGAAATACATTTACAAAGAGGTAATTGGAGGATGAAATATTAAGAATTTAAAAGTTCTTTGAAATGGTCAAAAATCATTTTAATAACTACTTATCACTCTGCATTAAAATGAATGTATCCACTGAAATGGGGAATTGTGTGCATTGCACAGATATGTGCTTATATTGCATGCACATCTGTAAATGTTCTCACAATATCATCTTTGAGAAATTGATAATATTGTATAATATCCATTTATTTCATAATTTAATCACTTTCAACTTAATATGAGCTACTATGAAATTGTTATATTTGCAGGCAATATTTATATTAATCCATTTTTATTTTTTATATATCAGTGTATATTTAAGTATACATAAACATAGGGTTTGGGCAAAATTTTCTATTTTTTGTATTATGACAATTTTTCTTTGTTAGATATAAGGAAATTAAAATGATGAATTTTAAATAGTTTAATTTAGAATCATTATTTTTATTTAATTTTTTGATTTGATTTTTTGGATTTTTGTATATGTATATCATTGAACCAATGATATCTTTTAATTGCTGTGGAATTCATATATTTTCTTTGCTAATTTAATGCACATGTTCCTTCATTTTGTTAAGTAGAGTTACAATAATATGTATGTTCATGACTTTAACTTATATCTGTTCTTTTAAATATCTAGGCATTTCAGTGAGAGTTTGAGAGTTGTGTGTTCCAAGTGTTCAGCTTGCTATCTCATTGTCAAATTGTTGTGACTTGTTTTCTATTTCCAGTGCAGTGTTTTGCAGATCTTCCATTATATACTCATAACAATAATACATGTTTTTTTGAGTAAATTTTTCATGTAATGTTGAACTTAATTTTGCTTTTTGAAAGAGAAGGCAAACCTCAAATTTATGTGTCCCACCCAGTGTGACTTCTTGTTCCTCAGGAAATAACTCAAGAGGTGCAGCTTTCTACTTCTGATTCTCTGTGAAACTATTTCCCATTAAAAAAAAATTTTAGGAACACATCTTGGAGGACAGATACTCTATAACTCTATGATATTATCATTATTACTATTTTTACACTATAGAGAGAATTTGTGAGAATCCAGTTGGCTGAATATATCAATACAATTGTATAAAAATGAGAATATAAAAATCATTGCAATATAGATTTAATGGCTTGTGTTTTATTTTATTCACCACAGTACAAAAATATGGCAGTACAAAAAATTGTTTTCCCTTTTATTTTACCTTTACTTTCTTAATCAGAATCTAACTATTTATACTAATGCACTTTCACCTTTCATTGCATTTCTTATAACTACTGAAGTACAGAGTCAATTTTGCCAAATATTTTACATTATAACATGACATTTCTGAAACTATACATGGATATGCAAGTGTGTAGTAAAATAAATAAATTTATGTGCATAAATAAATCAAGTTAAATTTTATCCAATCCTGTGAAGCCTAGTCACATATTTAATGAAAATATCTGTAAAATATTTTTACAACTTAGTTCCTAATTGTTACTTCTTCAGAAAGAACCTATAGAAAAGCTTGTTTTAATAGTTAGTATTGAAATTAAATTATTTTGGTTGTAATATAACCACACGCAATTCATTTTCTTATAGCTAATATGAAACACTATATGATTGTGCAAATTACCATTTAGACTCCATACAAATTCTGATGGCTTTGGATAAAGTGTTTAAGAAACATAGGAAAAAACATGAAATTCTAAACACCAAGTTCTTAAATATATATGAAATAAAGACTTATGTAAACATATAAACAACAATATTTCAAAAAATATTATGATCAGATCATTTTAAGCTTTAATTTACTAAGTATTTTAAAATAGATCAAATGCTTTAAAATGTGAGCTTTGACACCTAATTCTAAGCAATTCCTACAAAGTGTTAAATTTCATGCCCAGTTTAAAATCTTTTACCAAAAAGGGCTATAAATGAAATGTTAACAAAAAGCCAAATAAGTAGTTTCAGCTCAGACAGTATTTAATTAGAATACTCTCTTTCTAATTGTTAATTTGCTTTACAGTTAAAATATTTTCTTACAATTTAGTTTCACTGAGAAAAGGAACATAGACCCCATATATTAATAAAAATTCTTTATTCAGTTTTATAATTTCTATGTGTCTGAGAGAAATTAAAATCTATTAGCTTATCAATGTTATAATTTTTATATGTCTGAAAGAAAATAAAATCTATTAACTTATGAATGCTACATATACTTTAAAAAGATAATAAAATTGTTTTTGATCATGAACATTTAAATTTATTCTCTTGAAGTCTAACAACTTAAATTTTTAAATTTTGATTAAACAATAGATTTCTACATTTTTATTAAACTTTAAATCTTTTTACTTTCGCCTATAATGGAATATAATATTTTGAAGCTGGTATGTTATATTCACTTGCCCTTGTCCTATTACATCAATCGTATTCCTTTCCATGAGGGATAATTTAATTTTTATTGATAAACATAACCTGATTTTGGACACTAGAGTCATATATTTTAAAGATCAAAGAAAATAAAAGTTAAGGTAAAAGTTTTAAGGTTTAAAGACAACCAAAGTCCTTTGTCACAAAGGAATTAGAACTTGAAAAATAAAATATAAATATAGGAATCATATGCTTACTAGTTTTATTTAAGAACATATATATTCAGAGTGACATATTTGAAATAAAAGTTTTGAGTACTTGTAGTGTGCATATAAGACTTTCACAAAAAGAAGAGTTTGTTCCCTGTAAAATCATTTTGCTTAAGTGTTGGTGAGCTTTATATGCATCATAGCAATTGTTAATTTTAATATCATTTTCAGTAATTCATGCTTTTTAATTTTTTATTAATTTTAAGTTTTTCTATAGGTTTTAAATGTCCTTGTCCGTAAACCATGTTGTCTCAGACATGTTGTTTTAGAATCATTATTTCCCACTTTAAGTCTATAGTTTAAATTGTAATTTTCAGTTCCTCCTTTTTTGACACAAATTTAATCCCACTAACTGAAATATTGGGATGGTGCCACCATCCCAATAGAGCCTGGCAAGAAGCCAGAGGAACTCCCACACCATGAGGGCCTCCATTTTCAACATACCAACTCCACAGTGTGTCAGGGCTCCACCCAAGAGAATTTTAGTTTTTCACACGAAGCTAGTGTTGCTTCATTATTGTGGTCAATTACTTTTTTTTTTTGTTTTACAATAATTTTGATTTTTAGAGAAACAGACTTCTCTCAGATTTCTGGATATCTCCAATGAGCCCCCCATCAAAAATATAAATTGGTGGTTTCTTAGGTGTTAATTGAATATGACTTTTTCTTGTAACTATTAAAAGAGAAATTTGAACTTGTGTTTATTTTATATTCTCTATAAATTTTATGATGAGAGATTCAATATTAATTTCATGACAATTATCTGCAGACTGTTTCTATTTATATACCTGACATACTGTTTTGGTATTTTATCCTTCTCTTTTGGAAGGGGGGGGCGTAGCTTTTTGCTTTTCTCCTGGTGGTGCTCTTTAGTTTTGGAACAGATCTCTTTTATTTTGGCTGTGGAGAAGACAAGGTTAATGGAAAATTAGAGGTCAAGACCTTTTAATGACTATACCAGTTTGTATTTGGTGGGAGGAAGAGACCCCAAAGGGATGTCACTTCCTGATTATTTTTTAGCATCTACCTTCCAGCCATTTTGATCTTGCAAAGTCTTTATTCTAATTGTCTGCCTCTGGGCCTGCGGCTCATTGACTACTCCCTGAGTAAGTAGGACTTTGAGCCAATTCATCTGTCACTAGCTGAAGTTTTTGTACCAGAATTCAATTTTTGCCAGGACAGTCTATAAGCTCTGACTGGTAAGAGGATGATAACATCAGCATCCTTAGCTCTTCTTCCATAAGTATTAGGCCTGTGAACAGGAATAGAGACTTTTGCACACTGCATTACCAGGAGATCTCTCTTTCGTCATTAAAACTTCACACTTTAATTCACTTCAGCTCCATAGCCAAACTCCTTCAACTATGGACATGCAACTAACTCTAAGATAAGCAGGCTGTGGGAATTTTTTTTTCTGTTATATGTACATAATTTCTCATTAAACTTTATGGAAAACTTTGTCAGTTTATAGAAGTCCTCTCCAGTTTCCCTTTGCCTTTGAATTTCCCTGTGGATTTCTTTTATAAGCTCTCAAATTTGTAATTTAAGTTTTTTTTTGTTTATTACTGTAGTTTAGGTAATATGGTCACAACAATGTTATGTTTATAGTATTGATGTAAAAAGTTCATGAAATGCACTATCATCAATTGCACATTAGCATCTACCTTCCAGCCATTTTGATCTTGCAAATTCTTATACATCTGGCCCCATCTTCACTTCACCTAATCACTTTTCCAACTGTTGCCTAATAATATTTTGTATTCCAAGAGCAAGGATTTATGCTTGTTTAATATTGTCAATTCTACAGCCTATACGTAGTGATATAATGTAGTTTTGTTCTTTGCCCTCTACCTTATATTGTTTACTATGATACCTTCTGATTCCAGTTTCACACTGAAACAAACTGCATGGTTTCATATTTCATTATTTCTTATGCATGCCTTATTCTGTTGTGTATATATGTCACAACTTCATTATCTACATATGTCACTGTATATTAGGGTTGCTACAATGGTAAAGTGCAGGCTTTGCTACTTTCAGATGTGGGTGTGAATCTTAGCATAGAAAAATAGCAACAAATCTCTTTATATATACATATAAAACATTTGAGATTTTAAGATTGGTAAGTACATTAAATCATACATATGTTCTAATATCCTAATATAGAACAAATTTATATATGTGCATTTATATAATTTTATATTTCATCAAATTTGTGCTCATTCTCACTTTCACATCAGTCACATATATTTAAAAATGTCAGTAAAATACACAAGAAAAAAATTAACTTGGAACAAGTAGATTTGATGCATATCTAAAACTACTGTAATTTTAGTGCCTAACAGATTTGATAAAATAAAAAATAAAGAGCAACTATTTTACATGAAATTACTGATTGTGTAGTTCAGAGTCTCTTCTTACATTGTAGATTGTTGCAAAGCTTCTGATTTGGGGAGGACACAAGAACTACTTGACAGTATTTAGGTTTTCTCTTGGCTCTGTGCTTACGGATCATACCTAGTGATGCTTTAGAGTCCACACATGATTTCAGAGATTGGACTGGAGTTAGGCTCATGGAAGTCAAGTGTCTTAAGCCTTGTGCTTTATCTCCGTCACAAAGACTATGATATTTAAGGTGATTATAAATACTTTGTATAAATATATCACCTTTGACAGTATAACAATATAAAAAGAGTAAGTTTTCAAATTGATTAAATTTAATTATATAGTATTTTTACTAACATTTGATACTATACCACAGATTTGGACAATTTCTTGACCCTAACGTATTACGATCAAGAGGGTTTATAAAGGTTTAGGTATGCGGCTCATATGCTAAGTACATACAATCTCATATTCTAATAAAGTGTGGCAGAAATTAAACATCTAAACATAAATTATAAATGTCGGACTTGACATTTGGTACCCTAGTAATTAAAAGACAAATATTTGTTCTATTGGATAAAATGGATTAAAAATCACTGATTTTAGGTGAGATTATCATAGTACAACTGTCTGTAATGGTGACTTTTTTGAAGCATATATTTGAAGAGGTTGAAGACTGTGTGACAAAATAGGTTCTAAAAGAGTATGCTGGTCAGAATAAAATTTTTGTATAATTTAGTTCAATTTTTCTTTTTCCATATTAAAAGAATTTTTTAAAAATCCATTATGATATATATATATATCTTAAACATCTATTGAACTATTGATAAGTATTTTTAAATAGTTTTACAGTATTGCTTTAGACAGGGATACCAAAACACGGGTAAATATTAGGATCACTTTATGTATTTTAAAATATTCTAGATTTCATTCCATCAGTATACTGAATAGTCACTATATTATGAAAATTAGATATTTGCATATTTAACATGAGCTGTATATAGTGGGCATGATTTTAGCAATATATCTATACTTTATGCCACGTGTAACTAAAGAATATTTAGCATAAGCATTGAGTTATGTAACAGAAAGTGCCATACAATCTTGCCCAAGTCTTTCTCAATTCTTTTTTGCCACTTGAAATATTACAGTATTCTTTAGTAGATTCCATGCACTTTTTTCTTATTGTTGGTACGTATACTGGTTGATATACCCTTGAATTCTTTTCCCTTTTTTGCCTGCTTTCTATGAGTAGCTTCTAACTCATGACCAATTTCAAATGCTCTTTATGTAATCTCTCTATGATAACCTATTATTTACCCTTTACTGTACACAAATTGATTTCTTTTATTGTTATAAAAATGTTGAGAGCTGATCTTTATATTCACAAAATAATTCATTTCACACCAAAATGTATGAGGTTATACTTTGCTATCACAATGCATATAATATTTAACCTTTGTTTCAATACACCCTTCTTTAATTAACTTGTGTGCATCCTTCACCATCTTGTTAGTGCCAGAAGAATGAAACCATATCACAGTCTGTTTTGTAATCCCAAAATATGCATGTTTGTTACACAATATGCATTCACATAAATATTTAATGGAGATATAAAAGACAATACACATAATGATGTTGCAGCATGCCAGTAATAGTTGTGTTTTTAATTTTAAGCTATTTTAATTTTTACTCTAAATATTGATGTTTCTTAAGCTGTCTAGAATATCATGGATTGAATTTACACAAATCCAGTTAAGATCAATTCTGCAACACAGTGACAATGATTTTACCAATATACTCTGAAACAAATTGAGGTCAGTGTACATTTTCTCATAGCCTTGCTCTTAGCTTTCTCCCATGAACTGCAGAAGGTTTCAATTTACTGAAGCACCGAGGTAGGTAAGATCCAATCAAAGTAAAAGCAAAATCAATAAATGCTAACCTCCAAGGGCTAAATAGTAGTGACATCAGTCAGGAAGAAAAGTTGTTTGCAGGTTTGATAGACTATTGTTCTGTAATGGTAAGAGATTGCAAGTGCAACTATGGACACTGATAAGTTTTGCTTACCCTAAAATATTTACAGGCAGACTAAGTAGCAAGGTGGATTACATTATGTTGATAGACCAGTGCCTAAGAATGAGTGAAATCTGATCTTAGCACATAATGACAATATTTTGTCAAGGCAGTGCATTCATGATAATATATTCTAAAACAATAACTAAGAAAGTGTTTTGTGCTTGTGGTGACATTTATGCAAATCTATTTATATTTAAAATGATGCTTAAAGTCATATATAAAGAAATAGACATGGATTAAACCTACAGTAGACTGAATTAAATTCAAGAAATGAGTAGAATTATGACTTTAAAGAATAAAAATATAGTTAAATTTCATATTTTAGTATGATTACTAAAACCCTTTACTGCTGAAACTTTATTGAGTTATCTTTCTTAACTCTGTTGTCATATTAAAATAGCTATTTACATGAGACTTATATCCACTAGGACATGAACATAGTAGGTGCTTATTTAGTATTCATATAATAAATGACCAAATCACAGCATGCAATAGTAATCAACAAGTTGAGAGTCTCATCTGAGAGCATGCTGGAGGAGGACACATGGAATTTCTGTCAAAAGTTTTGTGATTAAGGTAGGGAAAATATTTGAGTGCCAATTTTAATTCTACAGTTTATACCCAACTAACTTTTAAATCATTTTGATCACTTGTATCAGTTGTGTCACTTGTCTTCCCGTTGTTCATTGATTTGTTTGAGTGGGCACCAGTAACATCTCCACACGTCCTGTCACATGCTAGTGTAGCCCAAGGGCATCTGTTTGCTCCAGGAACATAAAGATCTTCAAACCATTCCTTGAGGTCATGGGAATGAGGTCTGTAATTGTTACTGGTATTTGGCATATCACATATGACACGGGTATCTTGGTAGGATATGCCATGTGGGTGAGCTATTCTTATAGTCCCCTCTCATCTTGTGTATGTATTGATGAACTGTGTGGCCACTTTGTAGCTGCATGAGCCAGGCTTGTAATCTGCTCTACTGCTGGGTGGAGCTCTGATGAGCTGGGGAGTCCAGATGTGGAAAATGGAGGCCCTCAAGGTGTGGGGATTCCTCTGGCTTCTTGCAAAGCTCTGCTGGGATGTCGGGCCAGGGCTAGAACCCACCTGACCTCCCAAGCACCTCGTGATCAGCTGGGCACAGGGAGAGCTGGTAGCAGCTCTGCCCCATGTCTGGTGTAGCATGATACCCTGAAGAGCCGGGCTTGTGATCAGCTCTTCTGCTGGGTGGAGCTTTGACGAGCTGGGGAGTTGGGATGTGGAAAATGGCAGACCACATGTTGTGGGGGTTCCTCTGGCTTCTTGTGAGGCTCTACTGGGATGGCAGGCCAGGGCTAAAATAAAAAATCATTTTGATACTGTAATATATTTGTAATTTTTTGATTATGTGGTTTTGGGACTTACCTATTGGTGCTCAGGACAGCACTCCTGGTGATGTTCTGAGAAAAAAAATGCAATTCCATAGGCAATTGTTGTCATTTCACTATTTTACACACAATCATTTGTTTCATATTAAACTGAACAGATTCTTTCTTCTTACAATTAAAATTCCTAGCAATATTATCTTCTTACATGGATGTTTTATATCTTTGAAAACCAAATGAAGGCAAATGTTACACACAATTTGTGCTCCATATTGTCACAAAACAAACTTTAATCCTGAACTCAGGAAAAATGCTGAAAATAATTTTTTTCATTGCTCTATCACAAAACTTGTCCTTCAATGTCTTGTATAGAAACTACTATCCTCTTATTTACATTTCTGTTATTATATACTTATTATTTTTAAAAAATCTCAATTTTAGGAACAAAGAAATAATAAAATGGGTAAGGCATTTCATATATTCCATCCAGCTGCTCCTCAAGGAGTGAACCCTAAGTATAGAGCTAAGAGTAATCCTGAGCATAGCTGAATATGGCCTAACCTCTCTGTGTTTGTGTTTATATATGTATGTGTGTGCATATTTACACATATAAGACATATGTGTACATATGTATATGTGTCTATGTACACACATATAAACATATATACACATTATGTATACATAGATCACTTGATTTCCGTAGATCATCAATTACTCAAGCAGGCACCAGTAGCATCTCAATATGTCCTGTCACAGGTGAGATAGCCCAAGGTCATCTGCCCACTCTAGGAACATAAAGAGCCTCAAACCATTCCATCAAGTCATGTGAATGAGGTCTATAATTGCTACTGGTATTTGGCATGTCAAATATGACACGGGTATGCCAGGCTTTGCCATGCAGGTGGGATAATCTTCTAGTCACCTCAAGACTCTAACATTTATTGATGAACAGCACATGAGAAAATAGGAGAAATATTAACTCCTAAGTGGAAGGATAAGCTTTCTCTGTAGTATTCTTGCAATTTCTGTTTAAATTGTTTCAAAAAAAGAAAAGAAAAATGTGATGGTTTGCATTTGATTGTTCTGTTTGGGGGTCACAACTGATCATGCTCAAAAGTTACTCCTGGCTCTGTGCTTAGGGCTCACCCCCTGGCAGTACACAATCTAAATTGTGCAGAGCTGAATACAAATATATATATGCATTCATATAAACATATACAAATATACATATATTATGCTTACAATCAAATTTCTAGCAATAATATTTGCTTACATGGATGTTTTATATCTTTGATAGTCAAATGAAGGCATATGTATGATTGAATAATTATATATTATGCATATAATACAATAACTATATTATATTTACATATATACATGTTTAAATATATACCATATATTTGTAAATGTATATATAAGCGCTGATCCTCCAATTTGGTTTTTATATATATATATACATTTATATATACATATATACATATATATATTCATTTATTTATTTATATATACATATATATATACATTTAAATATTTCCAAGAAGTAGAATACATAAAGCCCCGTGTTGGAGCCCTGGATTCTAGCTGTGGTGCCACTAGGTCACCCAAAAACCACTCAGGCAAACCCCCAAGCATCAGGCGGGGCTAGAGTTGGGTCGTATCTGATCCCAGCCTGCAGTACTATTTCGTTCAATTCTTTTTGGAGCCTCTCAGCAGTGCTCAGGGGAACTGGGCTCTGCTCCCCTCTCCCACTGATTCTGGACCCCTCTGTGCTGGCCCTGTTGGTCTTCCTGGGACCCAGTAGTGCTAGTGAGGTAACTTGGAGCCTTGGGTTTCCCTGCTTCTCACTCCCACCCTTGAGATCTTCAGCCCTTCCAGCAGGACTGTTTTGATGTGACGGTGAATCAAATAGCAATGAGGGACAGTTGAGAACTTGTTATGGGCAGCGGAATGGCCTGAAACTATCTGCTGATCTGATGGCCAGTTTGCCCTTCCTGATTGCATGCAGTTTCCAAAGCCCCTCTCTCCTGGCTCACAGCCTCTTTTCTCCCTTGTGTTTCCTAGCCTGCCCCTCACTCTGCACAGTTGTCTGCAGCAGTCAGAAATCATGGAGTGGGAGAGAGTGACATGGAGTCTGGGGTACAGAGCTCAGCTAACTGGTCACCCACCCTCCAGACTGCCCTGGGAGGTTGATGGTTCCTGAAGCTGCCTGAGAAACGCCAGCACCTTGGAGAGGCCAGGATCTCTCTGTGGGTCCTGCGTAACATACAAGCATTTTACCTTGACTTTTTATCCTTCTGGTGAAACCTGGCCGAAAATTTTCACTGTCTGCATTAGGGTTGAATGTGTTCACTGTTGTGTGTATGTTGCGGGTTGGGGGGGGGGGATGGAGGTCATACCTAGCAATGCTCAGGGCTTACTTCTGGTTCTGCACCCAGAAATTACTCCTGGTGCTGCTAGGGGAACCATATGGGTTGTTGGGGATTGAACCTGACTTGAGTGTATGCAAGGCAAACACCCTTCCCGCTGTACTATTGCTCTGGCCCCAGTTTGATTTCTATTTCAACAGCACACACAAGAATCTCTCCACACTGGGTTCAAGATTAAACTTCAATGTAAAATTGATCAAAGTGTGGTTGTGACCCCAAAGCTGCCGCACAGTTAAACAGGCTATATCAGCTCTTCCTTCCTCATAAAAATACTGAACTCCCTGAACAAACATGATGACCACTTAGTATCTGTATTGCAAAACATAATACACAAAGAAGACAGAGAGAAAGAAAAAGAGAGAATTCTCTGATATAGCACAAATATTTCTATAAGATGGATATTGACTTCACCATATTATTCTTCAGCATACTCACTTTTGAGCTGCTCTTGCATATCTCTAAGAACTTCATAATGAATCCAGGAAAGAGATATGTTTTAAGACACCATACACAAACCAGGAATACAAAGTGTATACACCTTAGTTTAGTGGCAGATAATTAAGGACCCATAGGCTTTTTATCTCTTCTCATAAGAAGAGATAAGAGGGCAGTCATTCTCAACATCTGGAATTCACGGCTTGTCCAAGCTCCACCCAAGAGAAAAGCCAATCTCAAGCCCTGCTCTTAAGAGTCCAACCTACAGTGAAGTGTATTTAAAGCCCAAGTATGCCTGATCCAGAGACTCAGATACACAGAGCAGAGCTGCTACCAGCTCTCCCTGTGCTCAGCTGATCATGAGGCACCAGGGATGGAAGGTGGTTTCTAGCCCTGGCCTGCCATCCCAATAGAGTCTCACAAGAAGCCAGAGGAACCCCCCCACACCATGAAGGCAGTCATTCTCAACATCCGGACTCCACACTAGTTGAAGCTCCACCCAAGGGAAAAGCTAATCTCTCCCCTATGCACTTGGTTGCTTTGTGGCCACTCGGTTCATCAGTAAATGCACAAGATGAGAGCCTACTACTGAGAGTATACCACTCTTATGGTAGAGCCTGGCAAGCTACCTGTGTCGTATTTGATATGCCAAAAACCAGTAACAATATAGACTCATTCCCATGATCTGAAGGAATGATTTGAGGCTCATTGCATTCCTGGAGCGAACAGATGCCCTCGGCCTACACTAGCATGTGACAGGATGTATGGAGATGTCACTAATGCCTGCTCAAGCAAATCGATGAACAATGGGAAGACAAGTGATAAAAGTGATACTCATTTTTGAGCTGCTCTTGCATTTCTCTAAGAACTTCATAACGAATTCAGGAAAGAGATGTGTTTTAAAACACCATACAGAAACCAGGAATATAAAGTTTACGTACCTTAGTTTAGTAGAAGATAATTAAGGAACCATAGGCTATTATGTCTTCTCATTTTTACCCTTTGGTTATCTCCTAAGGCTTAACACACTTTTGATTTAATATCTAGTCTGATATCATCTTTTCTATGTGGAAAGGATGTAGGGTCAAAAGACAAGAATTTTTAAAGAGAGATTGCCCTCTTTAAAGCCATATTTTACCTTAACAGAATGACATTTCAGGGCAAAGATAAGGAAAATCAGTAGGCACACTATTGAAGTCTTGCTGCATTTTCCACCTGGATAACATGCATTTTTGACAAGCCTTAAAAGAGAAGGAAATATTGCTGGCTATGACAACATGGATGAATTTGGAGGACATCATGGTAAAAGTGCAATAAACAAGACATATATAGATACTATATGAGCTCACTTCTGTGAGAAATCTAAAACAGACAATTTGTAACTGAAGATAGTGATAGTTGCCAGGGTCTCATAGTAGCAGGAAATATAGAAGATGCTGATCAGGTCTACACACTTTTGGAAATGAGATGATTAATTTCTGGAGAACTAATGCACAATACAGTAACTATAATCAATGACTATGTGCTGTGAATTTTAATATATTGTGAGAGTTGAAGTCATTTGTACATTTCACTATATATATATATGAGTGAGGCCGTTTGTAGCTTTTCTGCCCTCTTACACATTTAATTTGTCATGATGCTTTCAATTTCAAAACAAGTTAGTGAACTTCAAATTTTTTATATTTAATTAATTAATTAATTAATTTTTGGTCATACCTGGCTTTGTACTCAGGAATTACTCCTGGTGGTGTTAGGGACAATATGGAAAACCTCTTTCCTTCCTTCCTTCCTTCCTTCCTTCCTTCCTTCCTTCCTTCCTTCCTTCCTTCCTTCTTTCCTTCCTTCCCCTCCTTCCTTCCTTCCTTCCTTTCTCTCTTCATCTCTTCCTCCCTTCCTCTTTTGATCCCTCCCTCCCTTTCTCCCTTCATTCTTTCTTTCCTTCTCATCCTTTTTCCTTAGAGGCTATCCTTTTCAGCATATCACAAACTTTGGTGGCTTGTATATATATGATAAAACACACACACACACACACACACACACACACACACACACACTATATATATATACTGCACCTCAAGGTTTTGCAGGTGTGTCTGCAGTGCCTAGCTGCATAAATAGGTGGCAGAGACAGGAGATAGGCTTGTCTACACCCAGAGCTCTGCCCTGTGGGCCCTGTATGGTTGATAGTCTGACATAGAAAAAGACTGTGGGCCCCCTGGGATGAACCCAGAACCATGACAGAGCCTGACAAGCTATCGTGGTGCATTCATAAAGCCAAAAACAGTAACAATAATGGATCTCATTCTCAACGAATGAAGACATTACTGGTGCCCACTCAAGCAAATAGACAAACAATGGGAAGACAAGTGACAAGTGACATATATATATATAAATTTAACTGACATGTTGTTGTAGGACTCCTTTAAGGGCCGCTGCATTTGGCTCAAAACATTAGCATACTAAAGGGCCTAGGTGAGGTGCAGGGAGGGATTACCTAAGGACATTTAACACTCCCTGCTTTCCATAACAATGGGAGGAAGGTCTGAGTTGCAGGGGTATAAACTAGCCGGTTTTCACTCTCGCGGCGCTTCTTTGGGGGCTCTTGCTCGCTGTGGCGTTCGCCCTGCTTGGAAGCTTTTACACGTGGTGGTCGCCATCTTGGCCTACACGTGGCTGGGGTTCTAGCCTGGAATCCTAAGCATCGGGTTTTCCTTTTGCTGATTTGTATGCCTGAACCTGTGTTAAGTAAAGCCTTTTAAAACTGCATCGGATTCCTGAGTTTTCATCAGTTCCTCGCCGGCTTTGGAGGTAGAAGGGAACTTCGCTTCCCAGCACTGTCGGGGACCCGGTGGAGCGCCCCGACAACATGTGATTATATACCCTAATATTTTCAGAGTAACTTTGGATGTTTAGCAAATATTTTATAACATCATTTTATTTAATTATGTATTTATTTATTTATTTACATATTTACTTACTTACTTATCTATCTAGTTAGTTAGCTAGCTACTTAGGTAGTTAGCTATCTAGCTAGCTGACTTTTGGGACCACTTTCAGTAAGGCTCAGTTGTTAATCCTGGCTCTGCACTCAGGAATTGCTCCTAGCAGTGCTTGGGGTACCATATGGGATTCTGGGATCAAACCTCAGTAGGCCGTGGTGCAAGGCAAACATCTTATCCACTGTAATATTGTTCTGCTCCCTAGCATGCTTTTATTAGAGTTGTTCTCAGTCATTTAAGAATATCATAAGACTTTTGGTGGCACTGCTAGAGAAATACTAAAGGGCAGATTAAAAGCTTCCCTTTCCTTCAACCAACCACTGTGCAGGGTTGGTTGATCCATGAAGCAAGCCCTCAGTACAGCTGAGTGCATCACAATCTGACTCCTGACCTCAGTAATTAAAATAATTATGTCGGAGGAATTTTGTAACATGGATAATCTTTGGGTAGATTTGTCATTTTGACAATGTTAATATTTTTCAATCAATGAACATGGAGCTTCTTTTTTTTTGGTAAACTCTTATATATCTCTAAATAGTGTCTATGATTTTTTTTTAGTGTTCCTACCGTTCATTTCATTCTTCTTTTAAATTTTATTACACCACTTTTAGACATACAATTTCAAGATGCTTATGTAGAGTTATGGTTCTACAGTGTTCCACAACCATCCCTCCACCGAACCCATCTCCCATCACCAATGTCCCCACCTCCCTCCCCCTCCCACACCACAACTGCTTGGCGGGTTCTGTATGTCTTTTATCTCCTCTCTATGTTTCCCTCCTGCCTAACTTTCCTACACATCATAGAATGCAGTACATTAAAGGACATAACTGTTTCCACTAGTTTGATGGACCACGCGGCTGTGTGACTTAGGGGCCTCATGGTCAGCATCTGGACAGTGAAGGTGGTGGCTAGTGTGGTGGGCAAGTCTCATCCGGCTGCTTCCAGGACCCCCAGAGGTGATGGGCCCACTCCCCAAACCCATCTTTCCTCCTGGAAGCCCCATGGTCAGCTGGGCCTGGGGCGAGCCGAGTTCCAGCTTCCCCAGCCACGTGTGAGGCTCTTCATGCTATGGCTGGTCGCCCCAGTACAGCTACTGGGCGGGGCCACCAGGCTTGGCCAAAATGGAGGGAGGGAAGGGCTGGCCCCAGCTCCATCTGATGAATTCCCGGTGGTTCCCACTTCTGGGAGCTGGCGTACCTGGGTTCAAACTCGTTTTGCTCGGTTAATCTGGTCTTGAGGTAGCATCCATCCTGGGTGGGCTGATTATGTTGCAGCATCCGGACAGCGAAGGTAGCAGCTAGTGTGGTGGGCGAGTCTCATACAGCTGCTTCCAGGACCCCCAGAGGTGATGGGCCCACTCACAGAACCCATTTGTTCTCCTCCTGGGAGCCCCATGGTCAGCTAGGCCTGGGGCGAGCCGAGTTCCAGCTTACCCAGTCGCGTGTGAGGCCTAGTGTCTATGATTTTTCAGTGTAAGTACTTTATGATATTATCGGGTGTTTAGCCTGTGATATATCTGACACCATTTTAATGAAGCTGTTACATTTCCTTCTGTTCAACTTCAATTTTTTGCATCGAAAACAGTGCTCTGTATATTTATTTTGTACCCAACTGGCATACAATTAATTACTGAAAGTTGATATAATTATAAATTTATAACTATGTGTGAAATTTTGGGTTTCTTTGTTTTTTAATCTTAGTGAAATAATGTGACATTATGCATATCTCCAAGGTTGTAGAAAAACATAATCCTCAAACACCTTTCAATACAATTAACTTCTTTCTTCATTCAAACTCACACATAAATGCAATATTTCTATCCATGAAAGATGTAGCTTTATGCTGAAGTAGCTAAGTGACCCAAGCACATTAAAATTATTATAGATCACTGGTTATTATGGTTTGTATGCCATGTATAGAAGACCTCAGGCTTCACTGTAATAAGTCTTGGTTCAGTTAGTTTTCAAGTGTCCTGTCAGTTTTGGTTAAATACTGATAACCTTGCCCAGCAGAATGCACAATGGAATCTTCATTTTATGGGTAGATATCAGGAAAGAAATGGAGTAACTTTTTTTAAAACTTTATAGTGCAGAAATCATATATATATGATGACATTTTAAATATCTCACTCTACAAGAACCTGGTACAAAATACAAGTTATGAAACATTGCATGTAAAGTGATAAGAGCAAATCATACATCCTGATTTTCATTAAAGTCAGGAATAAAATTTCAACTAAAATATTTTGAGGGCAAATCTAACATGTATTTATTATACTTTAAGAATATAATTTGGTTGAATCAAAAAATATTCTGAGAAAACCATGGAACACCACATGTTATTTTACAACATATGCCAAGGCCTACTGATAAAATGTTAGAACCATAGAATTTAAATTCATGCTAAATATTCAAAAAGAATTTGTATATTCATAAGTCATTGAATGTATAGATAGGTGTATATGCACATATGTGTATATATCTGTGTGTACATATACACATACATATATTTGTGTTTATAAATATATGGCATATATCACTGTCACTGTATCACTGTCTTCCGATTCATCATCAATTTGCTCTCGAGTGGGTACCAATAATATCTCCATATGTCCTGTCTCATGCAAGTAGAGCCCAAGGGCACCTGCTTGCTCCAGGAACATAAAAAGCCTCAAACCACTCCATCAGGTCATGGGAATGAGTTCTATAATTTTTACTGGTATTTGGCTTAACAAATACGACACGGGTAGCTTGCCAGGCTCTGCCGTGCGGGTAGCATATTCTTGTAGTCATCTCTAAATCCAGCATTTATTGATGAGCATTTATTGATAAATCCAGCATTTATTGATGAGCCTGCGAGGCAGGCTGTGATAGGGTGGCCTGCTGGGTGGAATTCTGGCGATGGGGAAGTCCGATGTGGAAAATGGAGTCCCTTATGGAGTGGGGGGGTCGTCTGGCTTGTTGTGAGGCTCTCATGGGGTGGCGGGCCAGGGCTAGAACACGTCATCCCTCCTGGGCACCTCGTGAGCGGCTGAGCACAGGGAGAGCCAGCATCACCTCTGCCCCATGTCTGTGAGTCTCTGGATCAGCATACCTGGGCCGGATTTTATTTTATTTTGCCTTTTTGGGTCACACTTGGCAATGCTCAGGGGTTTCTTCTGGCTCTGCACTCAGGAATCACTCCTGGTGGTTCTTGGAGGACCATATGGGATGCCGAGGATCAAACCCAGGCTGGCATAGTCCGGCTGCATACAAGGCAAATGCCCTACCCACTGGGCTATTGCTCCAGCCCCCCGGGCCAGATTTTAAAAAAGACTGCTGCAGGGTGGCTCTCGATGAGCCGGGCTGTGATAGGTCTATCTATATGCAAAACATATAACACATATTAAAACATATAAATTGAAATTTTTTGTTTGTGAATATATATATATATATATATAGTAGATGTATGTATATGCAGCACATGACTTCTGGGCCATGCATGGGTGATGCTCAGTGGTTACTCCAGGCTCTGTTCTCAGGAATCACTCCTAATGCTACTCAGGTGACAGTATGAGATAGCAGGGACCAAACCAAGATAGGAAACATACTAGGTACGACCATACAAATATACTGTTATTCCAACCTGACATATGATGTGTATTTCTTTAAACTTAAAATACTCTATATTTAACTACATTGTGCTACATTTTTGCTATAAAAAATGTGTACTCTTTAGCACAAAATCCCAAATCAAGAAGGATTCACTAGTGAATTCTACCAAACCTTTAAGAAGAACCACTGCCAGTCCTTTTCAAGCTCTCTCAGGAAGTCCAAGAAACAGAAACACTCCCAAACAGCTTCTACGAGGCACATATCACCCTGACACCCAGAGCAGGAGAGACAACACAAAGAAAACTACGCACCAATCGCGCTTATGAACACAAATGCTAAGATCTTCAACAAAATACTAGTAAACAGAATCCAAGACTCATCCAGAAGATTATACATCATGACCTCGTAGGATCATACTGGGAATGCAAGGATGGTTCAACATTCGAAAATCAATCAACCAATATAATCCATAATATCAATAAGAGAAAAAGTAAAAACCATATGATCATATCATTAGGTGCAGAGAAAGCATTTGACAAGATCCAAAACCCATTCATGATTAAAACCCTCCAGAAAATGGGAACTGAAGGAACCTTCCTCAAGAGAGTCAAAGCCATCTATCAAAAGTCCACAGTGAACATCATTCTCAATGGAGGAAAAACTGAAAGTCTTACCCCTGAGAAAAGGGACAAGACAAGGTTGCCCACTCTCAACTCTTTTATTCAATATAGCACTGGAAGTACTTGCCATAGCAATCAGAAAAGAAAAAGGATATTAAGGGCATCCAGATAGGCAAGGAATAAGTCAAGCTATAATTATTCACAGATGACATGATATTATACCTAGAGGACCCTAAACTCTCTAAAAAAATCCCTTAAGTCTCTTTGTGTATATTCAGTGGTGAGTTTTAATCTGCCATTACCATTTCCCATATTTATTAAAACACTGGTTTCTATTTATATCCTATTAATGAATGCAGTCATTCTATATCTGTCCTTTTCCTTCTGACTAATTTCTCTCAGCATGATAGACTCCATGTCCATCCATTTGCAGGTAAATTTCATAATTTCATCCTTTCTGACAGCCGCATAGTATTCCATAGTGTAGATGAACCACAGTTTCTTTAGCCAGTCCTCTGTTCTTGGGCTCTAAATATCTGCAGGGCTAGCCACAATGTGTAAAATAAGAGGGAGAGATATGCAGAGACAGAGAGAGAGATAGAGAGAGAAAGAGGAAACTGGGGTACCTGCTATTAAGGCGGCCTGGGGGGACGGGAGGGGAGGGGTACATTGGTGGTGGAAATGGGGCACTGGTGGAGGGATAGGTGCTGGAATACTGTATTACCAAGAACCAATTATGAACACCTTTGTAATTGTATGTTTCACGGTGGTATAATAAAAAAAAAATTTAAAAAAAATCCTAGAAACAATAGACATATATAGTAGAGTGGCAGAATACAAAATCAACACGCAAAAGTTGGTGGCTTTCCTATATACAAATATCGAAAGAGAAGAAAGGAATATTAAAAAAAAGTTTCCATTCATAATTGTGCCACAGAAAATCAAATACCTAGGCATCAGGTTAACCAACTGTGTAAAGGACCTGTACAAAGAAAAATACAAGACACACTCCTAGAAAAAAAAGAGGACACAAGGAAATGGAAACACATTCCCTGCTCGTGGATGGGGAGAATCAACATTGTCAAAATGGTAATACTCCCAGAGCTCTGTACAGATTCAATGTAGTCCCTATGAGGATACCCATGACATTCTTCAAAGAAATTTACCAAACACTCCTGAAATTTGTATGGAACAATAAACCCCCACAGATAGCTAAAGCAATCCTTGGGAAAAAGAAGATGGGAGGCATCACCTTTCACAAATTCAAGCTGTATTACAAGGCAGTAGTAATTAAAACAGTCCGGTATTGGAATAAAAACAGACCTGTAGACCTATGGAATAGAATTGAGCATCCTGACACCCAAGCCCAAACATATGATCATTTAATCTTTGATAAAGGTACAAAGAGTCCAAAATGGAGTAAGGAAAGCCTCTTCAAAAAGGTGGTGTGGGAAAACTGGGCAGCGACATGTAAAAAAATGAATTTGGATCTCTGTCTAACACCATGCAAAAAAATCACATCAAATGGATTAATGATCTTAATATCAGACTTAAACCCATATAGTACATTGAAGAAGATATAAGAAAATGTCTCCCACAACATTGAAGCTAAAGGCAGCTTCAATGGTGAAACACCCCTAACAAAGCAACTAGAAGAAAAGATAAACATATGGGACTACATGAAACTAAAAAGCTTCTGCACCTCAAAAGAAACAGTGACCAACATACAAAGACAGTCCACAGAATGGGAAAGAATATTTACCCAATACCCATTTGACAAGGGGTTATTATCCAGGATCTATCAGGCACTGGTAGAACTTTACAAGAAGGAAACAAACCAACCCCATCAAAAACTGGGGAGAAGAAATGAACAAAAACTTCAAAAAGAAAGAAATTTGATGGCCAAAAATATATGAAAAAATGCTCATCATCTTTAGTCATCAGAGAGATGCAAATCAAAACAACAATGAGATATCATTTTATACCACAGAGACTGGTACATATCCAAAAGAACAAGAACAAGTGCTGGCATGGATGTGGGGAAAAGGGGGACACTCACTCATTGTTGGTGGGAATGTCGGCTGGTACAACCTTTCTGGAAACAATATGAACATTCCTCCAAAGACTAGAAATTGAACTCCCATTTGAGCCAACCATACCACTCCTGGGAATATTCCCTGGGAAGCCAAAAATACATAGCAGAAACAGTATCCCTACTTTTATGTTCATAACAGCATAATTCACAATAGCCAAAATCTGGAAACAACCAGAGTGCCCGAGAATTGATGACTGGATAAAGAAGCTTTGGTACATCTACACAATGAATCTATGTTTCCCAGCGGGCAGGGCGTTTTCCTTGTACAAAGCTGGCCCGTGCTGGCCCAGGTTCAACCCTGGCATCCCATAAGTTCCCCAAGCACCGCCAGGAGTAATTCGTGAGTGCAGAGCCAGGAGGAACCCCTGAGCATTGCTGGGTATGAAACCCCCAAAAAAAAAGCAAAAAAAAAAGGGAATACTATGCAGCTGATAGAAAAAAATTAAGTTATGAAACTTGCCTGTAAATGGATGGACAGGGAGAGGATCATGTTGAGTGAAATTAGCCAGGAGAGACAGATATAGAATGCATTTATTTGCATGACTTAAATATATGTATATATATATATTATATATATATATATATATATATTCATATTATACCAATATCCAAGGTCAGGTGAAGCATGGATCAGGAGGTCATGTCAAAGGTGGAAATTATCACAAATATGTTGGAGTCAGAGGCTAGGTAAGACAAAGAATGGAACACTGTGCCAATAATTGTCGAAAATGCTAATACCAACCTAGAACTGAGCATTAAATACAGGCAAAAAGATACACATGACAACCTTTTAATGTATGTATTGTAATCCACAATGTCGAAGGAAAGGAAAAGAAAAAGAGATAGAGAGAAAGAGAAAAGAAATAAAGAACCTTCCATAGATGCAGGCTAGGGGAGGGTGGAGGGAATCAGGGACATTGGTGGTGGGAAATGGACACTGGTGGAGTGATGGGTGTTGGAACACTGTATGACGGAAACCCAAATATGAACATCTTATGAACATGTTTGTAATTGAGCTTCGCAGTGGTATAATAAAATATTTAACAACAAAAATGTGCACCTTTTTGTAGTTTTTAAAAAATATTTTATTATACCAACGTGAGATATACAATTTCAAAGATGTTTAGGGAAGTTCAGAGAGAGAACCAGGACAGCTAGGAGGAAGCACACTGCAGTCAGACCCCATTTTTTTTGTAGTTTTATATTTTAAAACTTTTAGGACATAGTTGATTAGTTTTGTAAGCTAAATTGGGCAATATTTGAGCACTTACATATTTTATATAATATTAAAATATAAACATTTTGAAACAGTTATTTCAGAGATTTTAAAGTAAAAGAATTTTCTTGTTCTTATGTTACTTTAAAAATCACTTGTAAAACTTGCCTTCCCATTGTTCATCAATTTGCTCAAGCAGGCACCAAAACATCTCCATACACCCTGTCGTGTCCTAGTGTACCCGAAGGGCAGCTACATACTCCAGGAACAAGAAGAGGCTCAGACCATTTTTTCCTTCAGGTCATGGGAATGATGTCTATAATTGTAACTTTTTTTGTCAGATAAAATATGACACGGGAGCTTGCCAGGCTCTGCTGTGTGGGTGGTACACTCTCAGTAGTAATCTTTCATCTCGTGCATTTACTGATGAACCACATGGCCACAAAAGTTGCCATACACAATGGGGAGAAATTGACTTTTCTCTTGGGTGGAGCTCTGATGAGCTGTGGATTCCAGATATCTAAAATGGTGACTCACATGATGTGGGGATTCCTCTGACTTCTTACAAGGCTCTGGGCTTGAAATGTTCTTTGCGGTAGGGTGGAACTCTGGTGAGCAGGTCTTGGGATTGACTTTTCTCTTGGCTGGAGCTCTGATGAGCCATGGAGTCCGGATGTGGAAAATTGTGGCCTTCCTGGTGTGGGGGCTTCCTCTGGCTTCTTGTGAGGCTCTATTGGAATGGCGGGCCAGGGTCAGATCAGCTGTGCACTTGGAGAGCTGGTAGCAGCTCTGCCCTTTGTGTCTGAGTGTGACTTTAAAAATGCCACTTAGCAAAATTATATTTTATAACTTTTTTTTTACTGCATCTTTCTGCGCTCAGAGCTTTCCTCTAGTTCTGTACTAGGGAATAACTTCTGGTTGTGGTCTGGTGACAATATGTGGTGTCATGAATAAAACCCAGGTGAGCCATGTTCAAGACAAATATCTATCTTACCATCTGTACTATCTCTTCAGTTCCAAGGAATATTGTTTTTATAACATTCTATGCTAGGTATTGAAACACAGCAGTAGTGAATGAGATTATCCTAAGGCATCTTAGAATAGTAGAAAGTTCAAAAACAAAACCTGACATGCCTAGTTATTCGTAGAGAGATTACAAAAAGGAATAAATTAATTCTATTTTGTATTTAGACTGATAAACAGATTCTATTGCTATACAGTTTCTATGTCCACACAGATGTGAAATTCCACATCTGTATTTGTACAGTCTGGTTGTCCTGCACTCACAAATTATTTTCCTCCATATCTTTCCGGTATATAAACACAGGTATGTTGTGATTTTATATGCTGAATGTAGACATGAAGTGGAATTAAAACATAATGAATGATAAAGAGAGAAATTTGTGAGCATATACATATATAGATACATATGGTTTTCATTTTCCTGTAGTTTAGCCTGATATTCTCTTGCTTTCCAGAATAATATTTGTAAATAGACTATATAGTACATAAACCTGAGTCATAAGTGCTGTTTCTCAGATAATGTTAAGCAAAATTAATGAGAACCATAAATGCCATTAAAGAGCAGACATAGGATAAAGTTGTGGAGCTAAATTGCTCACAAAATGGTAATAATATTTCTTGGCCAATATGACTATTTCTAGCATAAATAAGGATGCTTTCACTGGTGTGTTTGATTGGAATGGCTACAGGTCAGAGGTAAGGTATTGAATTTTGCAGCAGCTGTGGTACTTCATCAATATTAATGATGAAATATGTATGCATAAATATTAAGTGATAGTCTTTTTTCAAGCTGATTCAAATGACTTTTGATAGGAACAAAGCACACTATGCCCTAATATTACAAAATCTGTTCTTATTTAGAAGTAAGTAGTCTAATAAAATCGTGCAGTGACTTGCTGAAGGTTCAGCTAAAAGTCAACTTGATTATAAGAACTGGGGAACTGATTTTCAGAATGAAGAATATTTATTAGCTATTATCTGAGATTATGACTAAAGCATTAAGTTGAAAAAAAATACAAGAGAGTCCTGGTAAGTTTATATAGGATATTCATTTTGAAGAAATTTATTTTTAAAAATGAACATAGGTAGTTTATGTACAAACATAACTATATATGGCCTGAGTAGTGTACATATGTGTGTTTGTGTGTATACATACATATATATATGTGTGTATATATATATATATATATATATATATATCTGACATACTGTATTCTATACAGTATCTTATTTGTTCTGCAGCACATAGAACAACTGACATGGTTTCACAGCCCATGTGGTTCCCCTAGCTTATCTGGTGATCTCTGAGATTCAGAGCTAGGAGTAAGCCCTGAAGACTGCTGAATCTGCCACAAAAACAAAGAAAAAACACAACAAATATAGATATATGCATTTATGTATAGATGTCTATATAGATGTAGGCAAATATATCTATATAGGCATCTATATAAGCATCTACCACTATATAGATAAAGGCAAATATATATATGAAACAAAATATGATTCAGAAAAATAATTCATATTCAATTCTGGTATATATGCTGATATACTGTCTAAAATAATCTAATAACATATAAACATAAAGGGAGACATGAATACCCTATGAGAAAAGTGAAACAAAAATAAATGCTTGAAATTAATAGTGAACATAAATTGGTAATTTCGATATGTTTACTAAAATGACTTGAAAACATTCTGTTTGAGTTGTTGATATCTCATTACAAGCTTAAAAACTGAAAGCAGAGAAATATATCAAAAACTGAAAACTGATGTAAATATTCAAGTATTATGGCCCCAAAATATAAGAATTTATGAAGCAATTGTAACGGGAGTTACATCAAAAAAAGAAAGGAACAGAAAATCAACTAAAGTAATAATGTTAATAATTTTTCCCAAATTAATGACATTTTCTAATCTCAAATTGTAGAAATCTTAGAGGATACCAAGTGTTATAACTGAACCCCATTTTGAAATTTAAAATCCACAAGACAGAAAATTTTTAAAAAGTCTATTTTAAGCATATTATTTACTATATATATATATATATATATATATATATACTGGATAAAAAATAAAGAAAAACAGCAAATATAACTACTTTGCAGGACCAAAGATAATAAATGTATTTATTACATATTCATATGTGTTTGTGAGAATATGTATGTATATCTCATATATATGAGAGTATATATGCATATCACATTTATTTGAGAATATATATGTAATATGTACATGAGAACATACATGTATAGATATATATTCTCTTACACACATGCATACATACAAAGTTATGCCCTGAGCCTTGCCCTATATGACCAAAGATAAAACATAAGAAGGAAAAAAAAGAAAGAAGGAGGAAAAGGAGAAGAGAAAAAAAGAGAAGGAGAAATTGTAGAAGAAGGAGGAGAAAAAAGGATGAGGAAGATGAGACTAAAATGATGAAGAAAGTTAATAAGCAGTAAAGGAAATAAAATAATTAGGGACATTGAAGGAGACAGTAGGCAGAAGGCAGGGAAAGAAGAAAAAAGAAAATCACATTGCTAGACTGCAAGTACTTAGTTGTTATTTTTCAAATATCAAGCCAGAACGTTTGTAACTTTCTCTTATGTATCTGTAAATTAGTTTGGCGATGTCTTTTTTATACTCTATTTTGATATTTGTCCTCTCATAACTTTGAGGTTCTCTAAGTGTAGTCATTATCCCACTTGTTAAATAAATAAGGAAAGACACCAGGAGAGTGAAGCAAAAGAAAAAGAGGTGGAAAGAGAAGTAGAACTCCATAATCTGAAGGTCAGTCTCCCTCCTTTTTTGGAGTGTTTAGAAAAGCATGAGCACAGAATCACTGGCACTATCTTTAGTTATTGATGAATGGCAGTTGGTCTGTGGTCCTGCAGTGAAGTACTCCATTACTGCCATCTTCTTCAGATGACTGTCCTATTTGGCAAATATTCTGCAAGACTGCTACTGAGAGTCCATCTGTTGTATCCTAATAGTACATCTAGGACAGGCACTTCAAAAGGACACTTGTGCCGCTGCCTTGAGAACTAAAGAAAAAGGGGAGAAGCACTTTGGGTATTTGCATCAAATTAAAAAAAAAATGAACTGAGTTTCACTTATCAAATACTTTTTAAGAGCTAAGCACTTTGCATATGCTTGTCTTTTAATTAAAAACTAAAACTGTATCATCGACATATATAGGTGAAGGATATATAGATCATGAATTAATAAATTTCAGTAAGAAAATCCAAAGAAATTTTACTTAAACACTTGACTGCCTGGCTTTAATTTTCCAACAAGTACCTAATATCATTTTAGGATCTAAAAATATCTTCACTTGAATGAATTTCTTCTGTCCCTATTTGCCTTTCTGAAGCCATGTTGTCAGTATAAGGCCAACCTTGAATCCCTTCTGGTTCATACTATTTTATTCACTGCTTAAATTTCCTGATTATATTTACACACATAGATAACCTCTACTATTTCATTTTGTTTATATTTACTTGTCTATTATTCTTTTTCCGTACACAGAAAATCACACATTTACTTCTCATTGCTTTAAAGTTCTCGGCATAAAATGCAATTCTGTTTCTAACATTTTTCTTATCATTGTAAGTAAGCTTCATGGAAATGGTAGGAATGTCCGTGTTCCCTAATGCTTAATCCTGTTTATGACTTTTAGAGTGCTGGTTTTCTGTTATTCACCAATGTTACTTCCTTATGCCAGATGAATTAATACAGTCCAAATCTCATGAGAAATATTTCACCACCTTTCCATCCTCCTTTGATCTTAGTACCCCAATATAGTTATACTTGCTTCAGTTCTTATCTCAAATATTTCTTTATATAAAAGAGATACACATTGCCTCTTATGTTTTGACATATTTCCCCCTTAGACTATAATTCTTGTGAGCAAGTACTATGTCACAGCTATTGTTCATAATAGCAATTGAATATTGCACAAATTTGTGTTGGTTTGAGCATATGAAAGGGAACAGTTTGTTTCCAACATTTTAAAAACTGTCAGGAAAAATATGCTGATGTGCTTTTATTAATTTGTAAATTAGCAGGGTCAGCACATTTTATTACCTTAATAAGAATTATTATACCAGAAATAGAATAAGCATGTGTTTTTAGTTGCTAGTCTCTAGTTCATAGAGTATTTTTGAATACATACTTGCATTTTCAAGCCTACAGAAACTGTTAGTAGCATAACATTATAAAAAACTCATGAAATATGACAATTGTTAAAATGCTATTTACATTTAAAAACAAAAAGCAATTTATGACATTTTAAAAAGTTGTTGTGCTCTTCCATTTTATTTACTTTCGAAAATTCTATGTGGAGTCTTATTAGTGTCATATAAATTATTTTATCAGTGAAGTATTTGCAAATGAAATGCTAAGCTGGTAAATGACACAGGTGCAGAAATTTTAGAACATAAATAGTAAAACATAAAGCTTATAAAAATGACTTTTAGGGAAAATTGAGTCCATATTCCATTTTACCGAAAGCTCTATTTAGCAAGACTTTCTTTTATCACCATGCAATTCAACAAGCATGAGTAATTTCCACATCAATTCTTTTATCCAGTGGCAACATAAACATTCACACTTTCTGAAATAAAGGAGTTGGTGCATTATAGTTGCTCCGTTGAAGCAGCTATCTTTAAGGTTGTGTCAGCTTTTCCATTATATACCCAGTTTCTTCAAGTTTATAACTTGCAGTAAAAACTAACCCTTGGGTTGAATCTTTACTTACAGAGGTATTTTTCAGTGCAACTTATGGAGATATAGCTGCAAGACACCCCATTTCTGTTAATAGAAGCCAGGTCATGAATCCCTTCCTGGCACATTGAACAGATTTATCCTGTAACTTCTGTACCAAGAGAAAATTATGTTTTATCAAAATGGGAGATATATTTTTGTTTGATTTCAGCCAAGTTATGAAACAAAATACCTATCCCGTGAAGGTATGAATTTTCAGTCATACTTTTAACAAAACACATTTTTCCCCAAGAAGTGACCTTGGTAAAGTATTAGATAATATGCATCTCTGCTCAGGTATAATTAAAACTAATTTCTTGGGAGTATGAATAGAAATACTCAAAACAGTCAAGTTGTTAGTTCTTTCAAGATTAAAGACTAGATGTAATGATATCTAATTGCCAGCAAGATATTTCATAAATATTCTCAAACTAAAGTTTCTATTCAGCTGTAAAGATCAGATATCAGTGGAATATTGAGAGATAATAAAGTGGGCAGAATTTTGTGGAACTTTGTGATGAAAAAATATTATCTGATAGGACATTGAAGATATGGCAAAGAGGAAATAATTGTCTTGATGTGTTCAACCCAGGTTCAATCACCTGTACCACATATGCTTTCCTGATTGCAACCAGGACTGACCTCCTAAAAACAGGGCTATGAATAACCCTTGATAATATTTTTATGGCTAGCGAAGACAAGACGCCCAAGACACACACACACACACACACACACACACACACACACACACACACACACACAGAGGTTCACATTATTTTCTCCGGAAAATACTAAAAAGTCTGTTTTTCTGAAAATGTCAGTTAAGCTTGGAGACATAATTTCACGTTTACAAATTGAAATAAACTAGAATTAGTAGCTCATAATAGACACACTGTTTTATTGACAGCATACATGGTTTCTCTCTATAACTCAAAGTTATTTATTGCTATTAATTGTCAATGAATATACATATCAGGTAGCAAAATATTCTGCCACTCTATGAAAACTTTAAAAAGTTACATCATAACAAAAACTACCATAAAATAGAAAATTTTATGTTATTCCTAGTAGATACACAATTATATCATGTTAATCTTCTAAAATGTGAATTATTTCCTCTTACAATTTTCGTATATATACATTTAGTGCCATTATTCAGGCTATAAACTTCATAAATTATAACTATTTAGATATCATATGTTATGGGAAAATATAAAGGATATATTTAATTCAATTAAATCAGTGATTTCTCAGAGTAAAGATAAGCTGTATTAATAAATGAAAAGAGAAAAAATTTTCATCAGTTCTAGCATATACCATACACACTCATAACGTAGTATAGTAAATAATCCATCATAAAATATAAAACATGAATTTATCATAAAATATAAATCAAGTAAACAAAAAAAAAATTAAGAATAAAATTGAATCTCATGTTTGTCATTTGACAAAAAAAGATAAAATATTGACTTTTTCTAGAATTTGTATGGAGTTAGAAGGGTTATTGTAAACAATAAAAATCAAATAAGACAAATGAATATCAAAAGATCTCTGTCACGTGTGTGGCATATAAAACACCGAAAAGAGAAATGCCACTATTAAATTACAGTACTCATTAAACTTTGAGTACATAACTGAAGCTATCAAAGAGGAGATGACTTGGGAGAGAGGAAGTGGTGAACTAAACTTAAGAACATTACTGGGGAGTCTTTGTAGGCTGTTGATTGTTTGTGACATGTAAATTTTTGTAACATAATGTTTATATTAATAATAACACTATTGTAAAAATTTGAGCATTTTTCTGATGCCTTTTTAGCCATTCAAATTTCTTCTTTGAGGAAGTTTGTGTTTATTTCTTCTCCCCATTTTTTGATGGAGTTGGATATTTTTTCTTGTAAAGTCTAATAGTTTCTTGTAAAGTTCTCCAATGCTTTATATATCTTTGAGATTAACTCCTTGTCAGATGGGTATTGGGTAAATTTTCTTTCCCAATCCTTCGGTTGTCTTTGTACTTTGTTCACTGTTTATTTTGAGGTACAGAAGCTCCTTAGTTTCATGTATTCCCATTTGTTTATCTTTGCTTCCACTTGCTTCCTCAGTGGTGCTTCATCTTTTAGCTTCAATGTCTTGGAGGATTTTGCCTATTTTTTTTCTTAAATGGACATTATGTATTCATAGGACATAGTTTCTAAACTGTGAATCATGAGCCATAAATACAAAATCATGGAGATCATGAAAATGTTGTTAATAGATGACATTATGTGTTCATAGGACCTAGTTTCTTAAACTGTGAATCATGAGTCATAAACACAAAATCATGGAAATCATGAAAAGTTGTTAATAGTAAAATATTTCTAAATATGCAAAAAACAAAAATATATTGCAAAGCAATCTTATAATGAATCTAAGGTGTTTATGGCAGCACTTACCACTATTCTCAGGGGAAAAAATCATAAGTGTAAAATATATGAGTCCCTGATGCAGAATAGCTAGAATTGGTGGAATTATTGGTGTTAATGTTTTTAACTTAGTGATTTTGGAGTTTGCTTAGTAATAAGAATTGTGCACACATCTCACCGTGTCAGCCCCAGATGTAACGCTGATGTTAGAACATTTGGATGTGACTTTTATGGATTGTGATCATCATTGAGTTTGAACTTGTAGTCCTCAACAATAATGCTGGAGTAGCACCATATCACTGATGCAAAGCATTGAATCATTTGGCCCTAATTCCACGTATAGCATTTCCTTGGTCAACTGTGAAATGCTTAGGATAATACTGTCCACCCTTAAATATATATATATCACTGCATTCCCGTTCATCATCGATTGGCTCGAAGTAGGCACCAGTAACATTTCCATATGTCCTGTCTCATGCTAGTAGAGCCCAAGGACAGCTGCTTGTTCCAGTAACATAAAGAGCCTCAAACTATTCCATCAGGTCATGGGAATGAGGTCTAAAATTGTTACTGGTATTTGGCATATCAAATACGACACGGTTAGCTTGCCAGGCTCTGCAGTGCGGGTAGCATACTCTTGTAGTCATCTCTAAATCCAGCATTTATTGATGAACCATGTGGCCACTTGCTGGGCTGTGATAGGCTGGTCTGCTGGGTAGAGTTCTGATGAGGAGGAAGTCCGGATGTGGAAAATGGAGGCCCCTATGGAGTGGGGGGTCGTCGGGCTTGGGTGGTGGGCCAGGGCTAGAACCCGCCATCCCTCCTGGACGCGCATGAGCAGCTGGGCAGAGGGAGAGTACATATCATGAAAAATGGATCAGGAGGTCTTGTCAAAGGTGGAAATTATCACAAACGTGTGGGAGTCAGAGGCTAGGGTAAGACAAAAATGAAACAGTGTGCTAACAATTGTCGAGGGTACTAATACCAACCTAGAACTGAGCATTAAATACAGGCAAAAAGATACACAAGACAACCCTTTAATGTATGTTCTATAATCCATAGTCTGGAAGGGAAGGAAAAAGAGAGAGAGAGAAAGGGGAAGAAATAAATAACCTGCCAGGGAGGAGGGCTGGGGAGGGGGAGGGAACCAGGGATGTTGGTGGTGGGAGATGGGCACTGGTGGAGGGATGGGTGCTGGAACACTGTATGACCAAAACCCAAATCACTGTATCACTGTCTTCGCTCATCTTCGATTTGCTCAAGCAGGCACCAGTAACATCTCCATAGGACCTGTCTCATGCAAGTAGAGCCCAAGTGAACCTGCTTTGCTCCAGGAACATAAAGTCCTCAAACCATACCATCAGGTCATGGGAATGAGGTCGATAATTGTTACTGGTATCTGGCATATCAAATATGACACTGGTAGCTTTGCCAGGCTCTGCTGTGTGGGTAGTATACTCTTGTAGTCATCTCAAAATCCAGCATTTATTGATGAACCATGCTGCCACTTGCCGGGCTGTGATAGGCTGGTCTGCTGGGTGGAGTTCTGATGAGGAGGAAGTCCGGATGTGGAAAATGGAGGTCCTCATGGAGTGAGGG
>JAJIBD010007754.1:0-87215 GCA_021461705.1 Cryptotis parvus | reverse complement strand
AAACCTAGTTTGTAAATAGTCTATAATTTTAAACTATAATTTTAAAACTATAAATTTCTTACTTTATAATTTTAATTTATTTGGGGGTGAATGTGTGGGACATATCACTAACAGTGTTCAGGGCTTTTCCCTGCTCTGTGCAAAAGGTTCATTCTTGGAGGTATTTGTGGGACCATATAGGGTACTAAGGATCAAACTAGGGTCTGCCAGATGCAAAACAATCTTATGTTTATACTCTCTCTCCAGCACTTATACTAGCTACTATTTAATTCATACTTTAAGGAGTTAACATTAAAAAAAACTTTTTATGCAACTTAATTATAGTTATAAGTAAATTGTACCAACATAGACTTTCATTTCTTTCCTTATTTGTTTTGGGAGCGACAGGGGCACACCCAGAGTGCTCAGGGTTTCCTCATGTCTCTGCACTCAGGGGGTCATTTTTAAGCGGGCTCAGAGGACCATATGTGGTGTCAGGGGGTCAAAACCAGGTCAGCTGTGTTTGGCAGGCAAGTGAACTACCACCTCTTCTGACTCTCCTGACCCCACCGATATAGTCTTAAGCTATTTTCTTCATGTAAGTAAAATTATAAAAAGTATTAAATAATTTGGTATTGCACAATTTGAAATATTTACAACTGGCTGCAAGATTATTCTTAACCCTAGCTGTAGCTCTATCATCATAACTCAATTAGTCTAGTGTTTTTGATTCTGGCTCTTTCTTTTCTCTATGAAATTTGAAACTTGATATGCATAAACATGATAAATGTAGGAAAACCACATATGTCTTCATCCTTATAATCTTAGCTCTTAAACTTCTTACCAGCTGCTCTCTACCCAAATTCCTATACTCAGACCTCATCCTCTCCAAGCAGAACTACACCTCAAAACCAATCACTCACACTCATTCCCCATCCAACTCATATCAGTTTTTCAATTATCCTCACAACCTTTAGATCATTGGATCTGTATGTTTTTAATAATCCATAAATCCTCACCTTGTAATTGATTTTTTACTACACTATGAAACTATCCTGGGTGCCTGCTAGATTCCAATGCAGCAAAGGAAACAGTGAAAACAAAGGAAAACTTCAGCAAGTCAACGTGTGTCTTATAGCATACGTGAAAGTTAACTGAAAGTGGATTAAAGACACTGATATTAGACAAGAATTAATGAAATAAATTGAGATAAACATAAGCAGAATTATTGGGATATGTCCACAAAGATATTTTTAATGATCTGACTCCACTGGCAAAAAATACAAAAAAAAAAATGGCACTACATTAAAAAGAAACTTTGCACAATAAAATAAACTAGGCCTAAAATAAAAGACACTTTGGTTGATGGGGAAAAATATACCCACCACTGATAAAGAGCTAATATTCAAGGTATGTAAAAAATACAATGAACTCAATTTCAAAAACACATCAAAGAAAAGGTATCACTTCACTTGTATCACTTGTCGTCCCATTGTTCATCAATTTGCTCAAGTGGGTGCCAGTAACGTCTCCATTCGTTGGGAATGAGGTCCATTATTGTTAGTTTTTGGCATATCGAATACACCACGGGTAGCTTGCCAGACTTTGGCGTGGCTCTAGGTTCATCCTAGGGGGCCCTGTCTTTTCTATGTCAGATTATCAACCATCCAGGGCCCACAGGGCAGAGCCCTGGGTATAGACAAGCCTGCTTCCTGTTTGCCATCTGTCAAATGCAGCTGGGCATCACAGCCACACCTGCAACACCTCAAGGGGCATGACCATATGGGATGCCAGGGATCAAACCTGGGTCAGCCACGTGCAAGGAAAACACGTGCAAGGCAAAGAAAAGGTAGAGGAGAATAATAGGCATTTGGTCAATAGATATATGAAAATAATTCATTATCAACTTACTATCAGGAAAATTCAAATCAAAACACCAATGAGAATGGTCTGTATCAGAGAGACCAGAGAAATGCGGGGCCAGTGGAGTGGTACCACAGCACGTAGGGCGTTTTCCAGGCACCCGGTAGACCCAGGTTGTATCTCCAGCATCCCATTTGGTACCCTGAGCACCACTAGCAGTAATTCCTGAGTGCAGAGCCAGGAATAAATCATGAGCATTGCCAGTGTAACCCAAAAAAGATATAAAAAAAAGAAAGAAAAGAAAAGAAAAAGAAAAAAAGTTGCCAGACATAAATTCACATTCAGTCTTGGTGGGACTGAATAAAAACTGGTTCCTTCTCTCTGGAAAACAGCATGGAGATGCCTCAAATAATTCATATAACCATCAATTTCACTCTTTGGCATCTATCCCAAGAACACAGAAACACTGACGGGAAAGATATATGTACACCTATGTTTATTGCAGCACTATTTACAATAGCCAAGGTTTGGAAACAACCCAAATGTCTAACTAGAAATGAATGGATAAAGTCTTGGTGTATACGCAGATGCAGTCATGTACATTAAGCGCTAAGAAGAAGTGAAATCTTTCTTGTGTTCTATACAATGTAGACAGAGCTGGGGGGGGTGTCATGGTGCTAAGTGAAATTAGTCAGAGGGAGTGTACGTGATCACTTCCCTCATTAGCCTCACTCATGTATACAGACACACAGTAAAGGTTCGGGCAATGCCCAGAGATAATGAAATCCTAGGGCTCCCACTACAGAAAGGAAGTTACCAAGAACTAGAGGGGGAAAGGAGGTCCATAGGGCAGCAGTGGACGTCCTTGGCACTTCAACAGTAGTAGAGATGCACGATCTTTTTACATCAAAAATATAAACATAAATGCAATAATAAATGTGTTAACTTTTAAATCAATGTAAAAACATAATGGTTCATGGCAGATCATGAGCAAAACAGCAATAACTTAGGAATAATAACTATCAGAATTCATTTTGGTAATTCCTTAAAATTTTTAGATTCTATCCCATTATTGTGTTTTCTATTTAATAATCCTCTCCCTCCAGAGATTTCTGTTTAAAACAGATTCTTTCATTTGTCTCAGAAATCACCAGTTCTGACTCTTCCCTGATAGCAAATCATGCTCATGCTTCTTTTTTGTTTATTAGCAACAATCTTGGTGGTATTCTCCTCTATTTCTAACTTTGGACTATTTGTACTGTCTTTTTAAAGTTAATAATTTTGACTCATACTATTTGGTAGATAAATATATGTAAATGAAGCAAAAAGTGCTTGCTATTAGCAAATTGATTTTAAGGTTTGTTTTGGGAGAAATTTGAATTCATGATTACATACTCTATGCATATATGCCTTAGTTCCTTGAGGATTATTGCTTTCTATGATTGTAAAATGTAATTGGCTCCACTTGATTATAATTAAAATGTTCTATCGTGGCATTACCTCCTGCTTTCATCCCTAGCCAGTCTCCCATAGTTTTATGGACAATGTTGCCCCCTGGCGGTTGAAAATTTTCAATGGCTAAATTGTCCGTGTAATATATATAATATACATATATGTGCATATATATATAATATGAATATTTGTAAACTACGAGTGAAATTTTAGAAGTTAACAGAAATTAAATATTTAACTATGGTTTCTGTGTATAAATTAAAGTTAAAAATTATAGGGGCCAGAGCAATAGTCCAGCGGGTAGGGCGTTTGCCTTGCATGCGGCCGGCCCATGCCGGCCTGGGTTCAATCCCTGGCATTCCATATGGTCCCCGAGCACCTCCAGGAGTAATTCCTGAGTTCAGAGCCAGGAGAAACCCCTGAGCATCGCTGGGTGTGACCCAAAAAAGAAAAAAATTATAGCTATTATTTTAGGCATTTTAAATAAGTATAAATATGTCATTACTTATAGCAGTGTAAAAAGTACTAGAAATTCTTCATTCTACAAAAATAAACTTTAAGCACAGTCTTAAATGATTCATTTATTGATATAATTAAATAAGTAGGACATTCTCAGTATAGAAGAAAACGCATCATAATTGGGGAGGTTTCCACTAATTATCACATGTATTTGATATGCCCAAGACAGTAACAATAATGAACCTCATTCCCAACGAATAGGGATGTTACTGGCACCCGCTCGAGCAAATCAATGAACAATGGGAAGACAATCCTACTTTGAATACATGCAGCAGGAGAGTAGAGGGAAAAAGTAAGAATAATATAAATACCATTAAGATAACATTTTAGCGTTCAATGTTGAAAGGAAAATTGCTTTTATTTGAACAGTGGTATTTTGAAAAAGCAGATCATCTTAACAGAGATCTGTAAGTTCACACAGTAACAAGAAGACAGTCTGGTTTCCAATCGAGTAACTAATGATTCCCATCAAAAGGATAGCAACCATCTTAGATTTTTACATAACAGGTTAGGATGTCATTAGCTACTGTCAAAATGTCAAGCTTGTGATGCAGCTGTTAAATTTTTATGCCGTCTTTGTTCATTTGTTACCCCTAGCATGCCCCCTTGTGACAGACAGAGACATTTCCATCTTTATAATAATTATCTTATTTTCCATCATTAAATTAATGTATTTATCTATGTGTATATATTTCCTATGAACATTTTTCACATTATTTATTTTGCTGTTATATGACACATTGTACTATGTATTAAAAACCCTCAGGCACAAGAATAAACAATCAGTATCTCCAGAGACATCAGTATTTCCAGAGACAGATTGGTAGGAAAATTCTAGCATGCCACACTTTTTTTAACTTTCGCTATTAAAAACCATGAGAATACTTATAAAAATATACTTGTTATATAAGCAATAATTTTTGTTTAAACAGAATATGTTCTTAAATAATTCTATTTAAAATTGCCCCCCATTTTTACATACAATTTACATCTGAAGATTAAATATACTGTTCCCTCAACAAAAATTATTTCAAAAAAATACACTTGATGGGGCTGGAGCGATAGTAGAATAGGTAGGGCGTTTGCCTTGCAAAGAGCTGACCCAGGTTCAATCCCTGGTATCCCATTAGGTCTCCCAAGAACCACCACGAGTAATTCCTGAGTGCAGAGTCTGGAGTAACCCCTGAGCAATGCCAGTTATAACCAAACAAGACAAAGAAAATTAAACACAATAAAATAAAACAAACTAGTTCAAGCAGTTTCAGAAATAATTCTCAGAACAACATATAGCATGTATTTGTGGACAGTGTTGAAGGTGAGTAGAAACATTCAAACAATTAAAATATTTATCAACTCCGCTGACTTACTTTACTGGATTCCACTTCCCCAAAATAAAAAAAAAAAATCTTCTTTACTATTACAGGTTTGCAGTTACTGTTTTCTTAGGTAACTACCGCATAGATTTTTGTTTACAGAACCGTAGTAAACTTAAAATGAATTTATAAAACAGTTGTACAGGAGGCTCAAAGCAAGTTGACAAAGACATGTACTTACTTTTAAAATGCCTAAATTTTCAGTATTTGAAACCTGAAAAACTGTTAGCAAATAATCAACTTTACAGTTTCAACATAATGACAAAATCAAGGTAATAATATAATACCAATAAAGTTACATTTGCAAAAATAAAAATGAATCATTTATAATTATCAGTAGTTAATGAGAGCTATGCCAGCAATTATTATCTCTTCTTCAGAAACCGACAGCATTGCTATTTTTGTTTCTGTTTACAAAACACAAAATATGTTTATATCCTTAATAAATACATATAACCCATATGTACATATTTTTAGAATGTTATTAGTATATGAATTTTTACAGTAATAAATGATAAAATTTATGAAAAGATAAAAATAAGTTTATACACAGAAAGAAAAACAACACTCTATTCCCAAAATTTATGTACTACTGTAAACCAATGGTTAATCAACGAAATATTAATTGAAATTTATGTAAATGCTTCTTTGCATACTTTTCAATAACTGAAAGGTTAGGTATAGTTTTGGTGATGGTTTCATGAGATGGTAATTTTATGAAGATACTTCATTAGGTAGAAAAAAGCCAATTGACAAAACAAAGAAATTTAAAGTTTTTAAAAGTGTTTTATTTACATTAGGTCTGTGATTTAATGTGTGAATAGAAGTTATGAATAAATGAAAAGAAAAAGATATATGTAAATGATTTTAATTGTAAAGGCATAAGAACATGCTAGTTCTGCCTTGACTCGTATAAGATATTCCAGAGATTAAGCAATTACGAGGATGTCCAAGAGTGTCCAAATAAACATAATTTGAAGAAATTGCCAGGTGGCATAGAAGAAAAGATGCCTTTGAATATTTCCCAAGCTCCTCATAATTATAAAAGATATAAATTGTGCTCCTCTCTTAAATTCCAAATAGGTCTTCATAGTTAATATTCACAGAACTAATGAATTTAAACAAATAGCAATTGAATGATCAATTAGTTTAAAAAAGCATACAAAGTCAAAAGCATACATCAAACAGATTGTGTCAGATTGTGTTTAGAATCAATATTGTGCAAAACAAAACAACTTAGGAACGATGTGCAGTGTAATTCTCAGTCCACATTCTAATGATCAATAGACAATTAGAGAAGAAGCTGAAGGAACATGAAAATAACTTGGTAAACTAACAAATCATTCAATGCGGTACAAGTTTCTCTGTTTCTTTTGTGTTATTTTGTTATTATTTTTATTATTTTTACCTAGGATAATCTAAGAAATATTTAAGAGGTATATCCATATCAATGAATTAAATCTATTCTAATTAAATAATAATGATAACATATTTTATAAATTAACTTTATTTTACATACAGCAATAATCAAATGAGCTTTGATTACTCACCTAAATTTTTCCTTGATTTTGTTGCTTTCATTTTTTGTGCTCTTTTCAGCATTTGTTGTGCAGTTGAAATATCCTTAAATCCCCTAGTAAAAGATTAAATTACAAAGCAAAAACAATTATTCAGATGATATTTACAAAAGCAAATACAAGTAAATATACATTTCTAAGTTATATTACAATGAATATGAATTCCCATTAAAGAAACTACATCTAACAGCTATATACTTAGAAAAAACCTAGCGTTTTTGAAATTATAAAATATGGCTAATATTTAGCTTCAAATTTAGTGTATTTAGTGTAAAATAAACTACCTACCACTCTTCTGAAATTTTTTCTTCTTTTTCAGATTTTAGCAAACTCTTTCTACTGGTCTTTGATTCAGGCGTCCAGGAAAAGTTCTATCTTCTAATCTGGTAATAGAAAAGACAGCTCTTAATTTAGTCAATATAAGTACCTCAGCACTTTTGAAAACTGCAGGCTATTTATGTTCTCTGAAACTTGGAAATAGAGTCAATTTAAGTTACAGAAAAACTTTATCTTGAACAGTAATAAAAGTCTGCCATTAATTTTATATGTTTACATTTCAATTACTCAAAGCATATTTCAATCCTTTTGTCGGAAGAAATGTAGCACTGGGAATTTTATTCTAATTCTTATCTCTACCTATATAGCAGTACTTAAATGTCTGTTTACAACAATTAATTATGCTATTTTATTCAAATAAGTTTAGCAGTTGTTTTAATGTGTCAGACTAACACATTTTTCTTGAACTGAAATTCCATAAAAGTATTATGCTCTTAACATTAAATGTTCCTTCATCTTCTGAACAAGTAAATTCTCATCTATTTTCATAATTTTTTACATTTGTAAAATGTTTAATATTCCTGTCAATCATAGGTTTACCCTCTGAGACAGTTAGTTTAATTTCACCTAAATAGCTTTACCTGCTATTTAAAAGCATGTGTTCGATGAAAATGAATTTTCCTTCTCATTGCTGAGCCAAGCTTGAGCTGGGTGACTTGGTAAACTAAGTGAAGTGTCATCACACTTTAAGGTTCCAGAGAACTTTACAGGAAAGATATATATATATAAATATAAAATAAGTTGAGAAATTATAGCATTCATATACTATTATTTTATAAGCATATTAGCAGGTTGCCACATAAGGAAAATCCATACAAAATGTAATTATTATAAAATTTACAAAAACAGATGCAAACTACTTTTTTTGTAGTCAGAAAAATTCCTTTTGGTGTAGTTTGCATATACAAAATGATTAATTACAAAGATCTTTGAAAATCTTAGAAAATAAAAACTTCAAAGATCATCAAATAAATAGCAGATATTGTAGTCCATTGACCTCTGACTGAGAATCTTCAGCTGCTGCCCTCTTAATGCATAGTTTCGTATTTTTAAAGTGCTGTCAACTAGTGATTTTAGTCTACTGCCAAATATGCAGCTGAAGTATATCATTTTTTTTTGCTACTGTGAAATAAAGTGTTGAAAGAAATCCAAAATAAAGAAAAAAAAAATAGGAGTAAATGAAAGAAAAGCTACATGAAAAATCACATCTGGGGATGAGGAGGAAGTCAGATGCTTCTAAAAGTAATTGTGTTTTTCAAGTCAATAAATTGTATTATTAATCACTCCAGCATAGCATAACCTTAAGAAATGAGTAAAGATTGAGCACTAAGAGGTTTACATGACATGTTACCTTTGGCCAGTGCAGCTGGTTCGGGAGAAGCAGTGTTTTTGAAGGGAAGCCGGCGGAATCTGAAGCTAGCCATTCTTTCTCTAAGGCAGCCTGCACAAATAATAACATTAAAATGTGCATACTTCAGTTTAAATGTCTTCAGAGGCTTTTAAATTGTCTTATAGGCTACAGAGGTTAAGATAGTATATCAGAATGCTTATTTATAGAAAAACTTGCTATTTGTTACTGAGATATTATGCATCTGTTTAGTGCAAACATGCTAACTATATATGGACTAAGATTTTTAATTACCCCAAGTAGAATGATGTGAGAACTTCAGTATTCAAGTGCTCTAAAATCAAGAAGCATAAATCTCACTGTAATTGTTCAATGACTATGAATCTGAACCAATTCCAATGTAAGTGAAGGAAATTATATAACTTTTATAATTTAATAATAATTTATATCAAGCTCCAATATTAAAAAATGTATTCCCAAAATAAAATAACTTTTACAACTTTTTTTTTTAAAATCATATATTTTGGAATAGGATGGAAAAAGTATCTATTCAAAAGCACGGTTACTGACTTCAAATAAGCATCACTTGAATTTTATTAAATAATAACATAAGTACAAAAACTTTAACAGTTTTTGTTCTCATGCTCCTCATAGTAAAATATTTCACTCCATTTATGCAATTTCCAAATGTACTATATTTCTACAATGGCAAGCTACCCGTGTTTTATTTACTTGTTATGCCAAGAACTAGTAGCAATTATGGACCTCAGTCCCATGACCTGAAGAATGGTTTTGGGGCTCTTCCTGTCCCTGGTGCAAGCAGATGCCCTTGGGTTACACTTGCTTGCGACAGGAATTATGGAGATGTTACTGGTGCCCGCTCGAGCAAATCGATGAACAATGGGAAGACAGTGACAGTGACAGCACGCTATCGGTCATGTCAGTTTATAATTATGGATAAAATTATCTAAACCACTTCTTGAAAGGCCATTGTGAAAATGAGACTAATATATCCTGGCTATTGGCTAGCGATGCAATAAAAGAATTTAACTTGTAGCAAATAATACTATGAAACAATCAAATTCATGATATACTTGACAGTAGAACACCTTCAGTCAGTGCTTAGACAGGCACCTTGATCAATTCAGAGTATTGGACTCATTTTGGTGTGTGCCACTTACACAGTTTACAAATATTTATTTGGTTTATGAAGTATTATTTTATGTACATAGAATTTACATTTTTAACTCTTTCCTTATTTTAAGAATGAAGGAAAATCAAACCTGCCCTAGAAAAGATAATAGCATGTTAGAGATGTTAGACATAATAAAACTGTTTCAGTGAAAACTCAATAGAAAGAGTCTATGTAAAAGACACCGTTAGAAAAGGTTTTATGCCAGAGGATTCTGGGAAAATACAGGAGTAACAAACACCTGCATAACACACCTAATATGCCAGTGCAACTAGAATAGTAAGACTTGCACTGCTATAATCTGTCTGGTGTAACAATAAAAATCTACAGGATCTGAAACCTTGTAACTTCAAAGGGATATGGAGGAACATAAATCATTTTTAATTTTGGTCAACTTCGTTTCAAGAGTACTTTGAACAGAGAGTGTAGGATTGTTGGGTAAACAATGAAAATAATGTCCTCCAAATATGGGAACCTGTTCTAATCCCAGAATTTCAGAGCCCAGTGGCCTCTCTAGTTACCTCTCCCGTTGACAGCCTCTGACTTTCAAGAGAAATTATTGCCAGAGGACTTAAAGTGATGGTAACAGCCCCTCCCCTCCCCCACTTCCAGTAATCATTATAATTTTTTTGCTCTTTTTTTTAGTTTTTTACTTTAAGAGTCAGACAGCGAGGCTAGAATAATCAAAATCATCAGAACCCATGGGGTTCTGAAAAGTTAGTAAACATGGTAAAAAAAAGACAAGGTGTTAGAGACTGGGAAAACTTTATATAACAACTGAAGCTTATCTCTGCAACACAGAAAGCATACAACAAATTGAAACGAAAACAATTAAGAGTAAAGAAAGGGCAAGAGATAGAAAAAAGATTAGGCTTGGTTTTTATTCCAGCACAAACCTGGTCCCCGGGGTATATTTGGATGCAGACAACCTCGAGGGGCACGGAACACTGTGAGGTGCGGTCCTGGACATCTTCAGCACTGCCAGGATGGCTCACCCATCTCCAGCACTGCAGGGCCCGGCACCATCACAGTCATTAGCTCTTGCTCTGAAACTACAGCCTGATTTGCAGACAACGGCCAATTGGACCCCAGATCTACACAACACCTCTTGCAACACTCTACTTCCCAAATAAACAAATAAAGAATCTCACTCTGCAAAATTTAAAAGATGGAGACTATAACTTCCAGGTATATAGCATTACCTAATTCAAATACATAACTTTTAATAATTATTTTGAAAAAATAACAGGACAAGTGATATAAACAGGAACATCTCAGACCAATTTCAAGTAAAATTAAACTGAATGAACTCCTCTTGCAAAAGTTCTCATAATGATTCTATGAGACAAACACGAGAAAATATGTTATAAAGTTATTCTAAGAAGCAAAATAATTGGGAACATAAATTACTTTAAGAAATAAGAAATGGATAGCATGAAGAGCTTCACAAACAGCTGGGGAAGCTGGAACTCGGCTCGCCCAGGGCCCAGCTGACGATGGGGCCCCCGGGAGGACAGATGGGTTTTGGGAGTGGGCCCATCACCTCTGGGGGTCCTGGAAGCAGCCAGATGAGACTCGCCCACCACACTAGCCACCACCTTCACTGTCCGGATGCTGGGATACTACCTCATGACCAGATTAACAGCAAAACCAGTTCGAGCCCAGGTAGGCGGCTCCCAGAAGTGGGAATCACTGGGAACTCGTCAGATGGAGTCAGGGGTTGGCCTTTCCCCCTTCCATTTTGTCGAGCCTGGTGGCCCTGCCCAGGAGCTGCCCTGGGGCCACTAGCCATAGCATGAAGAGCCTCACAAGCGGCTAGGGAAGCTGGAACTTGGCTCGCCCCAGGCCCAGCTGACCATGGGGCCCCCGGGAGGACAGATAGGTTTTGGGAGTGGGCTCATCACCTCTGGGAGTCCCGGAAGCAGCCGGATGAGACTCACCCACCATACTAGCCACCACCTTCACTGTCCGGATGCTGGGATAATACCTCATGACCAGATTAACAGAGCAAAACCAGTTCGAGCCCAGGTAGGCAACTCCCAGAAGAGGGAATCACTGGGAATTCGTCAGATGGAGTCAGGGGTCGGCCCTTCCCCCTCCATTTTGTCGAGCCTGGTGGCCCCGCCCAGGAGCTGCCCTGGGGTGACCAGCCATAGCATGCGGACCTCAGATGTCGCTGGGGAAGCTGGAACTCCGCTTTCCCCAGCTAAGCTGACCATGGGGCCCCCAGGTGGACAGATGGGTTTTGGGAGTGGGCCCATCACCTATGGGGGGTCCCGGAAGCAGCCGGATGAGACTCACCCACCATACTAGCCACCACCGTCGCTGTCCAGATGCTGGGATACTACCTCATGACCAGATTAACAGAGCAAAACTAGTTAGAGCCCAGGTTGCATGGCCGCAAGTGGCCGCACGGTCCATTAAAATAGTGGAAACAGTGTTGCCCTTTAATGCACTGCATTTCACGATGTGCAGGAAAGTTTGGCGGGAGGGAGAGATAGGAGGAGAGAAATGACATACAGAACCTGCCAAGTAGTTGAGGTGTGGGAGGGGGGGAGGGAGGTGGGGACATTGGTGATGGGAGATGGGTTTGGGTGGAGGGATGGGTGTTGGAACACTGTAGAACCAAAACTCTACATGAGCATCTTTCAATTGTATGTCAAAAATGGTGTAATAAAATTTGGGGGAAATAAATTAAAAAAAAAGAAATAAGAAATGTTGGGACTGCATTCATCATGTTGATGCCTGATATGGCAGGAAATGCTTGCCTTGCAATTAGTGTTCAGAGTTGGTCTGGGCATTGCATATGCTCCACAATACAGCCAGGAGTAAACCCTCAGTGCAGAGTCAGAAATAAGCTCTGGGCACAGCCAAATGGTGCCCAAGAACAATAACACAAAACAAAATAAAAAAGAAAAGAAACTCAGAAAGAAACAAAAATCAAGCCCCCAATGGGAACACCAATGAATACATTTAAAACCTAAAGCACAAGAATAAATTTTAGAGCTGAAATGTATAACACATAAGATGGAAAATGCACTGGAATTTAAAGGCAGATCTGAGTAGTTGAATTTCAAGACAACAAAAACCAGCAATGCTGAGGAATAGATTAAAACGTCTTTGAAAAATGAACGAATTCCAACAAGCAGATCCAAACAAGTATCATGGGAGAATAGAAGAGAGAAACAGAGAGTCTATGTGCAGAAATAATGGCTAAATATTTTCTAGATTTAAGAAAACTATGACTGAAAAATCCAAGGAAATGTATAAGAAGAATTGACATGGAAGCTCAGGTTATACTTAAACATCAAAAGACAAAGAGTGAAATTTTAAAACACCAACAGAAGAATCCACATACTTCACATAAGGTATTCTTCATAAAAACAATTATGATTATTTCTAATCAGAAACTTGGTGTTACAGAAAGCAATTTTAGAATAAAAAGCACAATTGTCAAACATATATCCTACTTTTTGGCAACATGGGTCTATAAAAATGAGGAGAAAGGGTTAGGTCATTGCCAGGCATGTGACCTAAGTGGGTTCAGTTCTGGAGCTAGATAGGTCCATGAGCACTGCCAAGAGTAATCCCTGAGCACAAAGCCAGGAGTAAGCTCTCAGCATTGATATGGATGCCCCTGCCAAAAAGTAAATAAATGAGCAAATAAAACACAATAAAATAAACAAATGAAGACATTCCCAGATAAACACAAGCTTAGATAGTCTATTGCTATGAGTTCCTCCATGAAATGTGCTACAGGGAATTCTACAGGTTGAAATGAAAGGACAATAAACAGCTATAAGGAAAAAAAGAGATCAATGCCATAGGAAGAAATACAAATCTCAATAAAGGTCATTATAGGAACAATTTTAAAGGTTATTGTCATGGTAACTATAATAATATAATGATTGTGATAACAACATTTTGTCTTTCTACATGATATAAAAATAAATGTATTAATATGTATTAAAATATTACTTTAAAATTAGTGTTGGAAACAGTGCATCAAAGAATGCTTGTGCAGCACATAGAAAATAAATATATTAATAATATATTAATAGATAAATAAAATATATTATTATCTAGGCACATTAAATATAAAATAAAATATAAAATCGAATATAGAATAAAATAAAATAATAAAAATATAAAATAAATTAATAAATAGCATACATAAAACTATCTTAGGAGAATAATAGTGCCTTGGTAGTGGATGCAGCATGATGTCATTTCCTTTGAATAGGTGTTACCATCTCCCTAAAGTATACACAATTGTGTAACCCAATATTAACTCAACAAACAATTAAGATAATGAAAGTGATAATTTTCATAATTTTTATTTTTAACATCTTTTCCTACATAATTTGGAGCAATTGTTTGCTTAGCTGGATTCGCTGGCAGAGGTGGAGCCAGAATTTCTTCTCACCCGGGAGCTGGCAGTGCTGAAGGGTCTGCAGTGAACCCCATGAAAGCCACAGCTCTCTACATTTCCTCGAGCCGCCTCGTGTTCAACTACGACCCCGGGGACCCCAAGGCGTGTACGGAGATTAACCCTCTGCTGCCGTACTTCCGACAGTCCCTCTCGTGCTGCGTCTGCGAGCTGCACCAGCAGAGCCGCACAACAAGCCAGATGACCCCGCCCCACACACACACACTCCATTGGGCAGCCATTTTCCACATCCGGACTTCCCTCTCATCAGAACTCCACCCAGTGACAGCCTATCACAGCCCGTCTCATCGAGTTCCACCTTGCAGCAGTTTTTTTTTCAATCCGGCCCAGGTATGCTGATCCAGAGACTTACAGACATGGGGCAGAGCTGCTACTTGCTCTCCCTGTGCCCAGCCACTCATGAGGCACCCAGGAGGGATGGTGGGTTATAGCCCTGGCCTGCCACCCCAGCATAGCCGCACAACAAGCCAGATAACCCACCCCCCCATTCCATTGGGCACCCATTTTGCACATCGGGACTTCCCTCTCGTCAGAACTCCACCCAGTGACAGCCCATCACAGCCCGTCTCACGCGGTCGCTTGTGGCCTCACGGTTCATCTATAAATCCTTTATTTAGAGGTGACTACAAGGGTATGCCACCTGCATGGCAAGCCTGGCAGGCTGCCCGTGTTTTATTTGATATTTCAAATACCAGTAACAATTATATTAGTTCATTCCCATGACCTAATATAATAGTTTGAGGCTCTTTATGTTCCTGGAGCGAGCAGATGCCCTTGGGCTCTACTAGCTGAGACAGGACATATGGAGATATTACTGGTGCCCGTTCTAGCGAATAGATGATCAACGGGAGGATAGGACAGCGATAGTGATATATATATATATATATATATATATAAATGTGATATATAAATATATATAGTGATATATAGTGATATAGATATAATATATATAGTGAAATATATATATATATACATATATATAAATGTAACTGCGACAGCTACTGAAAGAGGTGGATATGGATGGAGCTAGTAAGCATAGAAGTGGAACAAATTTAAGCTTAAATTTAGATGAATACAGATGCACAGAACTGAGTTAAAACTGGAATTTTAAATAAGAGAGAGATGGGGAGTAATTTCTGATTGGGAATGTAATTCCACTTTTTCAGATTCAGAGTTCTGAATATAGATTTTGCTAATAGCATGTAGCATTATGAATGTATATATCACCATTGAGTTTTCTACTCTTTAAAAGCCCAAACAATAAATGACAACGTTCACTGTCACTGTATCACTGCCTTCCCGTTCATCATCGATTTGCTCGAGCGGGACCCAGTAACATCTCCATAAGTCTTGTCTCATGCAAGTAGAGCCCAAGGGCATCTGCTTGCTCCAGGAACACAAAGAGCCTCAATCCATTCCATCATATCATGGGAATGAGGTCTATAATTGTCAGACAAAGTTATATATGGATTAATACAATTTTAGGAATTGAAAGGAAGGGTCTCTGAGAAATGACTGTAAGGAAGGATAGGTGTCAAAGTAAGTAGAAACAATGGCCAGGGGAGTTGGTCTATGGTTGAAGCTTGCCACAACTGGTGGTAGTGGTGGTGGTGGTGGTGGTGGTGGGGAAGGCAGTCAGGATAGAGAAGGGACCACTATGACAGTATTAGTTGGGGATGATCCCCCCGGCAAGAACTGAGTTCTGAAGTAGTGAAGGGATAAACATGACAACTTTTCAGTACCTGCAGTACAAATCATAATGCCCAAAGGGGAGAGAAGGAGCGAGGGAAGGACAGAAGATGGGGAAGAATAGAGAGGGAGGAGGAGATGGAGGTGGGGGAAAGAGAGGGAGGGAGAGATGGAGAGAGGGAGGGAGGGAGGGAGAGAGAGAGAGCAAGAGTAAGATCGAGAGAGAGACCCAGCTTCACAGAGCCAGACTTGTGCGCCTAGAGAGAAACTGGGGATACTAGAGGTGGGAAACGTACATGGCTGAAGAGACAGGTGTTGGAACATTGTATGACTGAAACCCAAAATATGAACTACTTTGTAACTGTATATCTCACAATGATTCAATAAAAATAAATAAATTATTTTTAAAGGGATGGATATTAGAAAACTGGTTTTCACTCTTTTTTAAAATATAGAAATAGGACTCTTTTTCTTAAATTATGCCAATCCACCATAGTTCCATTATCGCTGTAAATTAAGTTGTTTTCTCTCTGCAGCAATATAAGCTTGGTGGTTCCACAAAACACAGAAATTTCTTTCGTCATATCATATAAAAGCTGAAGGATGCCTGATCCATGGAAATGTCTAAATTTGCATCTAATAGTACACAAAACAATTCTGAGTATAAGACCACAACCTTTGTATAAGATTCCAGAATCTTTAATGTCTAATAGCCATATCTATTAGAAGTTGTACACATATAAAATTATTTCAAATAAAATGCAGAGCTATCTTCTTGGACCAGATCCCAGAAATTAAGTCATGCATGAATTTTTCCTGTTCTTTTTACTAAGTCTCACCCTATCCCAAGCCTTTCTCTTCTACATAAATTGAGTCTTTGCCCAACTAATACAAATAAGTCTAAATAAATTTCTAAGTAACTTTCATAGAATCATGTATAAATCTTTGAAATTGTGAGCTATAATGAAGTCCAAAAATAACTTTTTTTTTTTGGGTCACACCTGGCAATGCTCAGGGGTTTCTCCTGGCTCTGCACTCAGGAATTACTCCTGGCGGTGCTCGGGCGACCATATGGGATGCCGGGATCGAACCCTGGCTGGCACAGGCCAGCCGCGTGCAAGGCAAACGCCCTAACCCCTGGGCTATCTCTCCAACCCCAAAAATAACTTTTTAAGCTTCTAATAGAAACACATAGCTGTTCATATTACTGAAGATTACGGTTATATTCTGAGTGATTATTTTTCACTAAACTATATACTTAGCAGGAGTCAGACAAAAATAGAACAAAAATCCCTTCAACTCCACTACAACATTAATTACTTAGCTTTCTGAAGCCTTCTTTTTACTCAACTGTAAAAGGTGGTCACAAAATAAATCAAAACCTAATATGTGGTGAGACAGAGGAGAAGCCTGATGGAATGGATTGAGGCTCTTTATGTTCCTGGAGCGAGCAGATGTCCTTTGGCTCTACTAGCATGGGGATGTTACTAGTACCTGCTAGAGCAAATTGATGATGAACGGGAAGACAAGTGATACAAGTGAAGTGAAACTATATACATACACACACACACACATATATGTCATTTTCTTGTTTTTTTTCCATTGCCAATAGTGTGGTTTTGTTTATTCCCCATAACATACTTAAAATCTAATACTCTATGCAATTAATTGAGATAGAGATATTTTGGTATAAATGCTTGACCACTTATCCACTTGTCCATTTGATGTAAATGCTTGTCAAAAGTTGACCAGCTTAAGCATCTTTATCTGCTTCCACAAATTACTGATATATATTTATTGAATTTGGTTTTGGTCTAAAGCAAGACAAATCCCAATTTTATGGTGTGGTTTTCTGCATTTATAATATTTTACCTTTTTGAACTTCTCAGGTTTAGGGAGCCCTTATCTGATTTAGGTTGCTATAATGATTTATAAATAAATGTAAGTAAAACAGAAAATATGTTAAATTTAAGTCAACAATTAAAATATATCAACTAAACTATAGTTCACAATTCAAAAGTATGAAATAAAATAGCCCATGTAGATCACTATGCCATATCACTTAACATGCTTATTATTTTAGATATTACACTAATATGGATGTTTTGTAACAAATTGATAATTCTTCCCAAAGATGATTGAGATATACTTACTAGAACTGCTAAAAGTAATTATTAAAAAATGATTATGCATAGTATATCATATTATACCATTACACCAAAATGCTGCAGCGCCACCCTCGAGAACATCATGCGACAATTAGAATGGGAAGGAATGGGAGTGAAGATAGATGGTTGGCAACTACACCACCTCCGCTTTGCTGATGACATCGTTCTAATAACACCAAACATTAGCCAAGCGGCACAAACGCTGGATGACTTTGACCGAGAATGTGGAAATATAGGTCTACAGCTGAATCTCAACAAAACTATGTTCATGAGAAATGAACTAGTTCCAGAGGCCCCATTCACTCTCAATGGAACAAACATTTCTGAGTGCAGCAGTTATGTGTACCTAGGTTGAAAATCAACATGATGAAAGACCTAAAGCCCGAGCTGCGCAGGAGGAAGAGAGCAATATGGAATGCCTTCAAAGACATCAAAGAAACAGCTAAACGGACAAAGAACCTCTGGCTCCGGGCACATCTCTTCGCTCCACCATTCTCCCTGCATTAACATACGCCTCAGAGACCTGGGCCCCTAAAGCAGGATGAGAATGCTATTCAGGTCTCCCAAAGAGGAATCGAAAGAGCTATGCTTGGAATAGCACGCCTCGCTCAAGTGAAAGAAGGAATCTGGAGCTCCGACCTCCGTCGCTGTTCCAGAGTCAGGGACGCTGTCTTGTTTGCCAAAGCATCGAAAATCAGCTGGGCTGGACATGTAACGTGATTTGGAGATGACTGCTAGACTAGAGTCGTTACTGACTGGATCCCAAGGGATGTCAAAAGATCACATGGCCGACTACCTACAAGATGGTCAGACTCGACTGGCTAAAAAAACTGTGGTTCATCTACACTATGGAGTACTCTGCAGCTGTCAGAAAAGATGAAATTATGAAATTTACCTGCAAATGGATGGAAATGGAGACTATCATGCTGAGTGAAATTAGTCAGAAGGAAAAGGACAGACATAGAATGACTGCATTCATTAATAGGATATAAATAGATACCAGTGTCTTACTAAGTGTGGAAAATGGTAATGGCAGATCAAAACTCACTATTGAATATACACAAAGAGACTTAAGTGATAAACTCTAAATATCTGCACGGCTAGCCACAATGTGTAAAAGAAGAGGGAGAGAGACGCAGAGAGAGACAGAGAGAGAAAGAGAGGAAACTGGGGTACCTGCTATTGAGGCAGCCTGGGGGGTGGGCGGGAGGTGGTGGGGTACAAAAAAAAAGAAAAATAAATAAATAAAATGTGAAAGAGAAAAAAAAATATGGTCAGACTTCTCTTCTCAAGACCCTGAATGAAATGTTTGAGGCTCTTTGTATTCCTAAAGCAACCAAATGCCATTGGGCTACACTGGCACGTGATAGGGTCAAATGGAAATGTTACTGGTGCCCGCTTAAACAAATGGATGAATAACGGGATGTCAAATGATCAAGTGATTAAGCATAGCTAACCAAAAAAGTCCTATCTGTCATCTGTTACTGTTTCAGATGTTCATTTAGTTGTATATAATAGGTGTCTAAAGTTAGAAATATAAAACTTGTTTATAATAGGTTTATAATAGGTTGTTCATAGGTTTCCCTTATTTCAGAATCTCTTGTGACTATTTTTTATCTTATAATCATTTTTTTGTTTTTTTTTTGCTTTTTTAAGTCACACACGGCAATGCTCAGGGGTTACTCCTGTACTCCTGGCTCTACACTCAGGATTTGCTCCCTGCGGCGCCCGGGGACCATATGGGATGCCGGGAATCGAACCCAGGTGTGCCGCTTGCAAGGCAAACGCCTTACCCACTATGCTATTGCTCTGGCCCCTTATAATCACTTTTATATTCACTGTATCACTTGTCTTCCCATTGATCATCGATTTGATCAAGTGAGCTCCAGTGACGTCTCTATTCTTGAGAAAGAGGTACATTATTGTTACTGTTTTGGGCATATCAAAAACTACACCATAGGTAGCTTGCCAGGCTCTGCTGTGGCTCTGTCTTGGTTCATCGCAGGGAGCCCAGTCTTTTTCTATGTCAGACCATCAACCAAGAGTTTTATATTATTTCCTCAATAATAAGTACTAAGGAGCAAATTCCCATTTGAGTACTGGTAGTATCTATGTCTTCCTGGAGTAAGCATTTGTTTAATTTTTCACCTATTCCCAATTTTTTATTAGTTTTTTTGTGGCTATTTTTTCCATTAAGCTTTGTGAGTGATTAGATATAATAAATGTTAGCCATTTATCTGATGCAACTATAACTTCCATTCACTAATGTGCCATTTAATTTTAGCCTTGGGATTTTCTTTCTCTGTCATGTAAACACTTTAAATTAGATCTCATCTCATTTAGTTTCAAATGTCCTCTTATTTATTCATTTGAGGGGTAATGGGTCACACCTTGTGGTATTTTTTGACTTGAATTTGGCTCTGTGCTTAGGGATCAGTTCTGATAGTGCTCAGGGTACCATATGGGATGCAGGGATCAAATTTTAGTTGGCCAAATGCAATTAAAGCACCTTAGCTTCTGCACTCTCTACCTGAATTTCTATATTCCTCCTTATATCTATTTTCCACCATAGCCTCTGTAATATGGACCTGAATCTCTATTTTCCTCCAGATGTTATTACCTCTGCCTCTAGAGGGTTGGCTAATAAATCTGAACAAACTTTCTGGGACTCCACTTTCTACCTGTTTTGTTTGTCAAGTAGTTCCTTAGGATCTGTAGTACCAAGAAAAAGCTATTGTCTTCTGAATCTTCATCATGAGAAGTAACTAACCTCTTATTGTACCTTTTCAGTAACAAATATAATAATAATCTTACTAATGATTTTGCTTCTGCTCTCCTCCTACAGGCAAATTCCGGGCTTTTGTTTTCTGGCCTTCCCTAAAGAGACACTAGGCAGAGACCCATGAAAGTTGTCTATCATATTACTCCTAAACACACAGACTAAATGACTGGGATCAGATAGATATTACAGGGATTAAAGTGCTTACTTTGTAAGTGACTGACCCCAGATTTACCCTAACACCCCATAAGGCCTCTCATGCACTCCAAAAGTGATCCCTGAGCAAAAGTTAGAAGTAATGCCTAAGAAAAAAAGAAAAGAAACTGAAAGAAGCAGGGGAGCTTGGTACATCTCTGGTCTGATAACCCATTTTGGGTGAAATGTTTATTGACTAACATATTGTGAAGGTCTCACAAATCTTCATGTTTAAGGTAAAGCTAACCTACTGTAGTAGGAACTTGGCTTTACCTGAAAGGTTGAAGGCATACTTCTCAGAGAAACTTTATGTACATGTAGGGCCTGAACAAAAGCTTCTAGCTTGAACTTCACTTGATTTCATTTCCATAAATTCTTCAGGTACTATGATAGCTCAGTTAAAGTAGTCATAGCCAACATCTGGACAATTACCTCATAATTGGGGTGCTATAAGGAAAACAAAATGCATTATTTTTGTGACCTCAAATGGAAAACAAATCACAGATAAATACAGAAATGTCTGATTATTATTATTATGGATGTCATTGGTGGAGGTTCATTTCTCTTCTTGAGGACACTAATGAATTAGATGCTATTTCTGATGGATAGTCAAACACATGACAGTCCATTTACTCCTGAAAACTTACACATTTGTCTATGGCAGAAGAGTTCCTAACACATTGCAACATTTCCTCTGAAAAACCGCCTACATCATTTTTTTTTCTATCCTTTACTGTTGTTGGAAACTATTAAGTATACAGTTGACTTTTGTCATGTAACTGCTGCCCTTGAAATGGGGCTGCAAAAAATTTTGTTTTCTGGGCCCTGTCTCAAAATTAACTAAATGCATTTTATCAGAAAGTCTACTCAACAATAAGCTGATAGATTGACATTTTCACTTCCTTCTGTCCATATCAGTCAGTTTGATCAATAATGTGGCAGTACTCGGAAAATCAGATTCCAGTAACTAGACTTGGGTAATGTCTGGGCATGGGACAAAGGGAGGGGTCTAAAATTCTATTTTAATAATTCAGATTTTGTCTTGATGTTTTGGGGGACATGTGAGTTTCTTTCCCCCTACCCACAAATTTCAAGACAACATAATGAGTACCCCTTCAGGGTGCATCCTAAGGGGGACTTAATTATACAAATTAATCTTGGTAAGCTTAATTATATAAAAACCTTGTCTCTCTTGCTCTGTACCTTACAGTGAAAGGCCTGATTATGAAAGGAGAACTATTTAAGTGACTTTATTGCTACTAAATGGATTCTCTTATTTTGGGGTGAATAGAGAATTAAGGGAATGTGTTGGAGTTATAGAGAGAGATTTTTATGATATTTTCCCTTGTAGGATTGTCTCTGAATTTTCTCTTCATAAGAAAAATGACCAGTCCAGGGGCCGGAGCGATAGCTCAGGGGGTAGGGCGTTTGCCTTGCATGCGGCGGCCTGTGCAGGCCTGGGTTCGATCCCTGGCGTCCTATATGGTCCCCCGAGCACCGCCAGGAGTAATTCCTGAGTGAAGAGCCAGGAGTAACCCCTGAGCAAAAAAAAGAAAAATGACAAATCCAGTAAAACAGCTTAAATATTACAGCACATACCTAGCATACAAGGCCCTGGGTTCAATCCTTGGCCTCTCACAATAACAAACACTGCAAGAAAGGAATCAGAGAGAGAGAGAGAGAGAGAGAGAGAAAGAGAGAGAAAGAGACAGAGACAGAGACAGAGGCAGAGATAGAGAGTGACAGAGAGACACACAGAGAGAGAAAGTGAGAGTACAGGGGTCACACAGCTCACGGAAACTTGATCATTTATTACATATGGTGTACTGCACATCACTGGAAGGGATGATGGAGCACAAATATAGGAAGATCCCCTCAGAATTTTTTTACAAACAAAAAAAAACATACAGAATAAATGCCCCTGTATGGGTCTCTCAAGATGATGCTTGCAGTTCAAGTTTATCTTATTCTAGTGTTTGCTGTCCATTTATATGAGGCTGTGATCACAAACTGACAGTTATTTTGGTTCACTTTAATGAGTTTATCAGATTAGTAGGGAACAGATTCAGATCCTGAGTCTCCTAGGTAAAATACCTATGGAAGTTATTATCATTTCCATTCCCAGTCATTATAACGAGAGGGCAATACTACCTATGGACTGGTTTGATTCCTAATTACCTTCAAGCATTTCAGAATATACCTCTATGAATCTGCATATAATACAGCTATTACAGGTACTTAGTGTTCCTACATCAGTCCCACCATCAGTTACCTTCCCTCCATGATTGATCCACTTTCCAATCACCCATTATGTCCACTTAGCAGGCATAAAATCATTGATTTTATATGACTGGTTACAACTAAATGGTTAATGATATTATCAAAAACATTATCAAAAAACACTATAATGAAAGAAAATTTGTAAAAAATTGTTATATCTCACTATAGGTGCCATTAAATCCTGCTGGAAGGTCTACTAAGCTGCTTGTTGCTAGCTGACTCTTCTGTTTTAATGTTTTAATATTGAGTATAGCTGACTTCTATGTTATTTTTCTATCTAATTTGCTGTGTTCCAACTAGGAAGTCAGTATGGAATTTGGAGGTGCTGCACAGTCAAACCACTGAAATATTTTTTTAAAAGCAATGGCCAAGCTGTTATAGCTTGGTTTAAAGGTAAAACATCAGGCACCTACTAACTCTATTAACAAGTCACCCGAACACACATTTTGAACCTACGATAGTCATTATGGTAAAGCAGGCGCAGAAGTCCTTCAAGCTCTAAGATTGAAGTCACCAATACAGATGAGTCAAGCAATAACTATGAGCTATATAACCTCTCTGAAAAGGAATCTCGGAAGCAACTGTTAAAGATGCACAAGGAAATAAAAGAAACAATAGAATACAAAGTCAATAAAATACAGGAGGTCATGAGAGCAGAATTGAGTAAATTTCAGACCAAAGTACAAGCAGAAATGACAGATATTAAAAATGAGGTAAGTGAACTGAAAAACACAGGGGAAAGCCTCCAAAGCAGAGTAACAGCTACTGAAGAAAGAATTATTGATCTTGAAGACGAGGTTCAGAGATTCTGTAGACAACACTTGAAGATGGAAAAAAGACTCACAATCAATGAACAGACTACCAGAGAAAATTGGGATGAAGCCAAAAAGGAACAACATACGCATCATTGGGGTCCCAGAAGGGCAAGAAGAAAACCCTGGTAAAGAAGAAACTGTCAAAGCCATCATCGCTGAGAAGTTCCCTGAACTGAAGAAAGCATGCTCCCAGATACAGGAGGTTTGAAGGATACCAGCTAAAAGAAACCCCAATAAGAATACTCCAAGACACATCCTTATTAAAATGACAAAAATGATAGAGATATAATACTGAAAGCAGCAAGATCAAAGAAGGAAATCACATACAAAAGGAGCATCCCTGAGATTTACAGCAGACTTTTCAGATGAAACACTCCAAGCCAGAAAACAATGGTGGGATATTGTGAAAAGACTCAATGAACTTCAGGCCTCACCAAGAATTCTTTACCCAGCTAGACTTACTTTCAGATGCGAAGGAAAGATATACAACTTCATGGGTAAACAACAACTCAGGAAATTCATAGACTCAAAACCAACTCTAAAAAAGGATTGAAGGGTCTATTGTAAAATAAGACAACCCCAAACCACAACAAGTTTAAACAGAAAGATGGCACAAAATCCAGTGACAATAATCTCTCTCAATGTCAATGGTCTAAATGCTCCAATTAAGAGACACAGGGTGGCAAAATGGATTAAAAAACTGAATCCAACATTCTGCTGCCTACAAAAAAAACACATCTGAATAATCAGAGCAAACACAGACTCAAAGTCAAAGGCTGGAAGACCATTCTCCATGCAAACAACCCCTCCAAAAAGGTGGGTGTGGCCATACTCATATCTGACAATATGGATTTCAGGCTGAAAAAGGTTAAAAGGGACAATGAAGGCCATTTCTTAATAACTAATGGGTATGTATACCAGGAAGAAATCACACTACTAAACATATATGTGCCAAAGCGAGGGGCCAGCAAAATACTTAAAATGACTATTAATAGACCTCAAAGAAGACATTAACAGTAGCACAATAATAGTTGGAGACTTCAACACTGCCTTATCGACTATGGATAGATCGACGAGGCTGAAACTCACCAGGGAAATACTGGACCTGAAGGAAGAAATGGAAGAAAGAGAGCTGGTTGATACATACAGGGCTTTTCATCCCACAAAAGCTGAATACACATTTTTTCCAGTGCACATGGAACATACTCCAAGATAGACCATATACTGAGCCACAAAGCATACCTCAACAAAATAAAAAGATTGAAATTGTGTCGACTATCTTTTCAGATCACAATGCACTAAAAATAGTAGTTAACCATACACAGAAGCAGGGAGCTAAACCAAACACCTGGAAACTAAACAGCTTACTGCTGAACACCAAATGGGTCATAGAAGAAATCAAACAGGAAATCCAAAGATTCCTAGAAACAAATGACAATGAAGATATGTTCTGAAGATACGACTATCAGAACTTGTGGGACACAGCAAAAGCTGTGTTAAGAGGAAAGTTCATAGCTCTGCAAGCATTCGTCAGGAAAGAAGAAAGGGCACACATAAATAACCTGACTCACAGCTGAAAATATTAGAAAAAGACCAACAAAAGAAGCCAAACCCAGGAGAAGGAAGGAAATAATAAAACTTAGGGAGGAAATCAACGAGCCGGAACAAAAAAAAAAAACAATCCAAAAGATTAATGAAACCAAGAGCTGGTTCTTTGAAAAATTAAACAAGATCGACAAGCCACTGGCAAGACTGGTAAGGACAGGGAAAGAGAGAACCCAAATAAACAGAATCAGAAATGAAAATGGTGACATCACAACAGAAAAAAACAGAAATTCAAAAGATCATCAGAGGTTACTTTGAGAACCTGTATGCCACAAAACATGAGAACCTAGAAGAAATGGATAAATTCCTGAAGTCCTATAACCTCCCACGGCTGAAACAAGAAGACCTCCAATACCTGAATAAGCCTACAACCATCAAGGAAATTGAAACAGTAATTAAAAGTCTGCCCAAACACAAAAGCCCAGGTCCAGATGGGTTCACTAGCGAATTCTACCAAACCTTTAAGGAGGACCTAGTGCCAGTCCTGTTCAAGCTCTTCCAGGAAATAGAAGAAACAGAAACACTCCCAAACAGCTTATATGAGGCACACACCACCCTGATACCCAAAGCAGGGAGAGACAACACAAAGAAGGAAAATTACAAACCAATCTCCTTGATGGACACAGATGCTAAGATCTTCAACAAAATACTAGCAAACAGAATCCAAAGACTCATCAAAAAGATCATACATCATGACCAAGTAGGATTCATCCCAGGAATGCAAGGATGGTTCAACATTCGCAAATCAGTCAACATAATACATCATATCAATAAGAGAAAAAAATAAAAACCATATGGTCCTATCAGTAGATGCAGAAAAAGCATTTGATAAGATCCAGCACCCATTCATGATTAAAACCCTCCAGAAAATGGGAATTGAAGGAAGCTTCCTCAAGATAGTCAAAGCCATCTACCAAAAGCCCACAGCGAGTATCATTCTCAATGGGGAAAAATTGAAAGCCTTCCCCTTAAGATCAGGAACACGACAAGGTTGCCCTCTCTCACCTCTTTTATTCAATATAGTACTGGAAGTACTCACCATAGCAATCAGAGAAGAAAAGGACATTAAGGGCACCCAGATAGGCAAGGAAGAAATAAAGCTATCATTATTTGCAGATGACATGATATTATACTTAGAGAACCCTAAACTCTCGACCCAAAAACTCTTAGAAACAACAGAAATGTATAGTGGAGTGGCAGGGTACAAAATCAATACCCAAAAGTCGATGGCTTTCCTATACACAAATAACAAAAGAGAAGAAAGGGATATTAAGAAATCGATTCCATTCACAATTGTGCCACAGAAAATCAAATGCCTAGGAATCAGCTTAACCAAGTGTGTCAAGGACCTGTAAAAAGAGAACTGCAAGACATTGCTTCAAGAAATAAAAGAGGACACGAGGAAATGGAAACACATTCCCTGCTCATGGATGGGGAGAATTTACATTGTCAAGATGGTAATACTCCCTAGAGCTTTGTACAGATTCAATGCGGTTCCTATAAGGATACCCATGACATTCTTTAAAGAAATTGATCAAACACTCCTGAAATTTGTATGGAATAATAAACCCCCACAGATAGCTAAAGCAATCCTTGGGAAAAAAGAAGATGGGAGGCATCACATTTCCCAACCTCAAACTGTACTACAAAGCAGCAGTAATTAAAACAGCGTGGTACTGGAATAAAAACAGACCTGTGGACCTATGGAATAGAGTTGAGTATCCTGACACCCACCCTCAAAGGCATGATCAGTTAATCTTTGATAAAGGTGCAAAGAGTCCAAACGGAGGTAAGGAAAGCCTCTTCAACAAGTGGTGGTGGGAAAACTGGACAGCTACATGTAAAAAATGAATTTGGACCTGTGTCTAACACCTTGCTCAAAATTCAGATCAAAATGGATTAAAGATCTCAATATCAGACCTGAATCCATAAAGTACATTGAAGAAAATATAGGAGAAACCCTCCACGACATTGAAGCTAAAGACATATTCAAAGGTGAAACACCATTAACAAAGCAACTAGAAGAAAATATAAACATATGGGACTACAGAAAAAAAAAAAAAAAAAAAAAGAACAAACATATGGGACTACATGAAACTGAAGAGCTTCTGCACCTCAAAATAAACAGTGACCAAGATAGAAAGACAGTCCACAGAATGGGAAAGAATATTCACCCAATTCCCATCTGATAAGGGGTTAATATCCAGGATATATCAGGCACTGGTACAGCTATATAAGAAAAAAAAGCCAACCCCATTAGAGAATGGGGAGAAGTGATGAACAGAAACTCTGATAAGGAAGAAATTCGAATGGCCAAAAAGGCATATGAAAAAATGCTCATCATCACTAATCATCAGAGAGATGCAAATCAAAACAGCAATGAGATATCACCTCACACCACAGAGACTGGCCCATATCCAAAAGGGTAAAAGCAACAAGTGCTGGCGTGGATGTGGGGAAAAGGGGACTCTCATACACTGTTGGTGGGAATGTCGACTTGTACAACCTTTCTGGAAAACAATATGGACATTCCTCCAAAGACTAGAAATTGAGCTCCCTTTTGACCCAGTCATACCACTCCTGGGAATTTACCCCGGGAAGCCAAAAACACAGAGCAGAAACACAATCCGCACTTTTATTTTCATAGCAGCACTAGTCACAATAGCCAGAACCTGGACACAACCAGTATGCCTGAGAACTGATGACTGGATAAAGAAACTGTGGTACATCTACACAATGGAATACTATGCAGCTGTTAGGAAAAATGAAGTTATGAAATTTGCCTATAAATGGATGGACATGGAAAGAATCATGTTGAGTGAAATTAGTCAGAAGGAAAGAGAGAGACATAGAATGACTGCATTTATTTGCATGACATAAATATACCAGGTGATCTTACCAAAAGTAGAAATTACCACAAGCATGTGGGAGTCAGAGGTTAGGTAAGAGAAAGGAACATGTGTGAATAAATGTCAAAACGTTTGATACCAACATAGAACTGAGCATTAAATACAGGCAAAATAATGCAAATGATGTGCAACCCACAATGTGTAAGAGAAGGAAGAGAGAGAGAAGGAGAGAGAGAGAGGAGATAAAGAACCTGCCATTTAGGCAGGCCATGGGAGGGGGAGGGAATTGGGGACATGGGTGGTAGGAGATGGGCACTGGTGGCGGGCAGGGTGCTGGAATACTGTGTGACCAAAACCTCCAAACGTGAACAACGTTTTAATTGTATATCTCACGGTGGTATAATAAAATGTTTAAAAAATTAAAAAATTAGCAGAGCACCCCTCCAAAAAAAACCTAAAAAGCTGAAAATGCAAAAGATAGTTTAAGACACTGGAAACCAATCAGCGCAGCCAGAATTTAGGGAATCAAGATCCTAAGGAGTTTAATCTCAAATTGACATGAGCCTTATATTTCCCTACAATTTTCCTTCAAGAAAATTCAAAATTGGGGGTGGGGGGCGCAAAGTGATAGCACAGCTGGTGGGGCATTTGCCTTGTACATGGACCACCTGGGTGCGGTCCTCGGCATCCCATATGTCCTCTGAACAGTGTAGGAGTAGTTTCTGAGTTGCAGAGCCAGGAGTAATCCTTTAGCATTGCTGGATGTGACCCAAAAAGCAAAAAAAAAAAAAAGAAAATTCACAGTTTTTATAAATAAGAGAAAGAAACAAAAAAAGAGAACCATTTGTATCAGTTTTGCTTGACTTAAGGGGCGTAGGCTGAAGGAAGGGATCCTAGGACAATTAGCATTGAAGGGCCATGATTTTCAAGAGAAAATTATTACGGAAATGTAAGCTCTGTTTCCATTTTTTCCAATATTGAGAAATATATGGGTAGAGGATTATGTAGAACAAAAATAGATAAATTAAATATTTGTACTGTAGAATAATAGTATGTAAGGCATAGACAAGGCAAAAGTGAAAATAGTAAATATTCGGCTTTCATTTCAAGATACTTGTTTCAAGAAAAACAAGCAGTAGATAAATCCTACAAAAAGCTTAAAACAGAATTTAAACGATTTATAACTCTATAACATCTATCTGCCAGAATAAAGTCAAATGTTCTTTAGAAAAAAAAAAATATCTTCCAGTCTTTAACCTTTTACATATAAAAAATCTGATAATTAAAAACCAAATGCAAAATATGAGACAACTGATTGAAAATACAAAAGAAGTGGTTAAGAGAATTGAATCTACAAAGTGATTCATATATTACAAACCCAAATGCTTGACTCAGTATTTAAAAAAAAAATCTAGAAAATTTTTTAATGAAACTTTAATGGGTGACTGAAATTTACAATAATCAAGTGGAAGTTCCTTAAAAAAGATATGGAAAAATGTAAAACTAGAATTTAATTTGTGAAATAAAGATTAATTAGAAAATTCAGAAGAAATAATTAAAGAATCAATTGTAGTGTAGGTTAATGGAAAGCTCATAAAACAAATTAAGATAAATATAAGTTAAAATACAAAGCAAAAAAAATGTTTTGGTAAGAGTCTATGTGGAACAGTGGGAAACATTAAGACCCTTCAGTCAAAAGAGAAAGATCATAAAAAGGGTGAAATATTTTAAATATCTCTGGCCATTTAATTTTCAAAGCTGACGAAAAGTATTAACCACATATTCAAGAAGTCGGATGACCTCTGCACTCCAAGGAGAGTTAATTTAACAGAAAAAGCTTATCCAGATTATGAAACTAGAAACAAACTGAAAAGTCTTGTAGTAAAATGTTTAGAGGAGCTATCTTTAGAAAGTAAAATAATAATAATAATATTTATCACTGAATTTTTATTAGAACCCAAGAAAATGAGTTGCTAATGAAATGGCATTTATAATTAATGAAATCCTGCCTGTAATACTGTATCAAGAGAAAGTATTCTCTATAATTTAAAAAGAAATTCTGAAGCAATTAAATACTGACCTGCATTAAAATAAAAAAACATTTTATTGACACAAAGGAAAATGATGCAAATGAGAGAATACTTATGCAAGAAGGAATAAGTACATAAAAACGTAACTACCAGGGCCAACAGGTAAAGCCAACTGAGGCTCAATCCCTAGTAACTCACATTGTCCCCCTAGCACTGCTAAACAGAGCCCTGAGTATTGCTTCGTCTGGCCCCAAAATTGAAAAAGACATTTTTTACAAGTAACTATCAACAACATAATTAACAGGGGGGGGAGGCTCAAACTAAATTATTAGATAGAAAACATAGAATGATTGTGATAACTAAATAGAAAGGCATAGAATGATTGCATTCATTCTGTGGGATAAGAAAGCACATAGTGGGGCCGGAGCGATAGCCCAGCGGGTAGGGCGTTTGCCTTGCACGAGGCCAGCCTGTGCTGGCCAGGGTTCGATCCCCGGCATCCCATATGGTCCCCGAGCACCGCCAGGAGTGATTCCTGAGTGCAGAGCCAGGAGTAACCCCTGAGCATCGCTGGGTGTGACCCCCCTCCCAAAAAAAAAAGAAAAAGAAAAAAAAGAAAGCTCATAGTATGAGACTAATACTCAGGGACAGTAGAAACAAAGGCCAGGAGGACTGGTCCACTGTTGGAAGCTTGAAAAGTGTGTGTGTGGGGGAATTAGGGGGAATGGAAGGTGATTTAGGACACATAAGGGACCACTATGACAATGATATCTCTGGACAAGAACTGAGTGCTGAAAGTAGATAAAGTGATATGCATGATAATATTTAAGTACATGTACTGCATAGTGCCCAGGTGGAGAAGGAGGAGGGAGACAGAGAGAAAGAAAGAGAGGGGGAGGGAGAGAGAGAAGGAGAGAAAGAGAGAGAGAGACAGAGAGACAGAGACAGAGAGACAGAGGAAGACAGAGAGACAGACAGAAAGAGACAGAGAGAGAGGGGAGGGAGAGAGAAGTGCCTGCTATTGAGGCAAGCTGGGTAGGGGGCTGGAGAGAAGGAAACGGGATATGGCGCTGGGAAATGTACACTGGTGAAGGAATGGGAGTTAAACATTGTATGACTGAAAACCAATGGTGAACAAATTTGTAACTGTATCTCAGTCATTCAATTAAAAGAAGTTAGATGAACTGCAAAAAAAGAGACAGTATATCACTAATGTAATTATATTCTTAATTCAAATAATATACTTTAATTAATAAAAATAATTAAATATAAAACCAATCCCAACTATAGACATACTCTCCAGAATCAATCTTTAAATATAAAAACAGCAATGTTTAATGGAAATAATTATGAAAATATTATCACTTAATTAATAGCCAAAAAAAGTTACAACTATGTATATAAAAGGAAATAGTTGCTTTGGAAATTAAAGTGGCCAACTAGAGTTGAAGACCAAGATATCTTGTGTTTACTAAAAATTCAGTAACAGTAATGAGAATTTCTAAATGAGTATGTTATATTTATATCTCTGGGGCTGGAGCAATAGCACAGCAGGTTGGGTGTTTGCCATGCACACTGAAAACCTAGGTTTCATCCACAGAATCTCATACACCACCAGGAGTAATTCCTGAGTGCAGAGCCAGGAGTAACTCCTGAGCATCGTTGGTTTTGACCCAAAAAGTCATAAAATAAAATCATAACATCAAAGTATGAGGGGAAAATATAATAAAACAGAAAGCTGACTTAGCGAAACCTACACTTGTAGTGAGATTTTTTAGCACAGCTGATAAATTTTTCAAGTATTATATAATTCTTGAAAATATAAATAATTCTTGAAAATATACATACATACATACATACATAGCATACATGCATACATGCATACATACATACATAGAATTACTAATATCACAGTTAACTTTTAATTGTGTTCTGAGCATGGATCAGGGACTCCCCAGAACTCTATTGGTGACAAGGTGAGGCAGCTGTGCATACCAATACCATAAATGTCAGTATATTAGCCAAATTTGAAAACATTTGTAAAAAGTCTACATTTTTGATCTTATGGGCTGGTTTTGGTGAAATCTTATCAGCTGTGCTAAAAAATAGCAACTTAAATTCAATTGCATATAAAATTAATACAGTATTGTTAGGTTGATTTATTCTAAAAATAAAAACATGTTAGAAAAGTATCAATGAAATTTATATATGAGTATTCAATAAAATACAAATTACATAGAATCATTATCATGCAAACATCTTTGAAAGGTATGAAAATATTTATAAAGGTAATTTCCTTTATGTATTATAAAGTTTTTGCAAGATATATTTTTAAATACCTTAATAAGTGGTGGAATACTGAAAACTTTCCCTTTGAAGCTCAGAACTAGACAGAGATAATTGCCAACAGAATCACTATTCAACATTGTACTGAAAGTAGCATGAAAATAAGACAAGAAAATACAAAAATTGATATAAGAATTAGAAAATCATTTTCACTTCTTTTAGTGAAAAAAATTGTTATTAAAAATTTACTTAGAAAGATATGACGGAAGATAAAAACAGGAAAATGCGCTCAATGAGAACATGGGCTTCTGCACTTACAAAAGTAGAGGAAAGTAATATATATACAAGAGAGAACATGGGTTCTCCAAAATTTCATTTTAAGATGTGATTTTTGCTGGAAGTTATTCTGAGAAAACTTGGCAATAAAGAACCTGCCATTTAGGCAAGCTATGGGAGGGGAAGGGAATTGGGGACATTGGTGGTGGAAAATGGGCACTGGTGGAGGGCAGGCTGCTGGAACTCTATGTGACCGAAACCTCTAAATATGAACAACATTGTAATTGTATATCTCACGGTGGTATAATAAAATATTTAATAAAAGAATTGAATTCAGATCTCTTTTAATGCCATGCACAAAAATCAGATCAAAATGGATTAAAAATCTCAATATTGGACATGAATCCACAAAATACATAGAAGAAAACATAGACAAAATTCTCCAAAGGTTGAAAGGAAAAACATCTTCAAAGATGAAACACCAATAACCAAGAAAGTGGAAGCAAAGATAAACATGTTGAACTACATGAAACTAAACTTCTGCACCTCAAAAGGAACAGTGACCAAGATATAAAGATAGCCCAATAGTGGGAAAGAATATTCACCCAATACCCATCTGATAAGGGTTAATATCCAAGATATATAAGGCACTGATAGAACTTTACAAGAAAAAACAGACAAGCAATCAAAAAATGAGGGAGAAGAAATGAACAGAAACTTCCTCAAAGAAGAAATTAAAATGGCCAAAAGGTATATGAAAAAAATGCTCTTCATCACTAATCATCAGGAGACGCAAACAAAAACTACAATGAAATACCATCTCACACCACACAGACTGGCACATATCCAGAAGAGCAAGAACAACCAGTGCTGCCATGGGTACAGGGAGAAAGGGACTCTCATCCATTGTTGGTGGGGATGTCAACTGGTCCAACTCTTTTGGAAAACAATGGACTTTTCCTCCAAAAACTATAAATTGAGCTCCATTTGACCCAGCAATACTACTCCAGGGAATATACCCTGGGAGCACAAAAAAACACAGAGCAGAGACTACATCTGTGCTTCTATGTTCATTGCAGCACTATTCACAATAGCCAAAATATGGAAACAACCTGAGTGCCTAAGAACAGATGACTAGATAAAGAAACTATGGTACATCTACACAATGGAATACTATGCTGCTGTTAGGAAAGAAAAAAAGTTATAAAATTTCCCTATAAATATAAGGGCATGGAATGAAATGAATATGCTGTTAGGAAAAATGAAGTCATGAAATTTACCTATAAATGGATGGTCACAGAGAATATCATGCTGAGTTAAATTAGTCAGAAGTGACAGGACAGTCTATGGCCATACCACTCTGAATGTGCCCGATCTCGTCTGATCTCAGAAGCTAAGAGGGTTGGGCCTGGTTAGTACTTGAATGGGAAAAGTACAGATATAGAATGACTGCATTAATTTGTGGGATATAAAAATATGACACTAATATCCAAGGCCAGGCAAAACAAGAACCAGGAAGACTTGTCAGTGACTGGAATCTAACACAAGTGTGTTGGAATCAGAGATTAGGTAGGATAGAGACAGGACTAGTGTGCTTGATTGCTTGATCACTTATTCATCAATTTGCTTGTAAAAAATGAATTTGGACCTCTCTCAAACACCATGCAAAAAATCAGATCAAAATGGATTAAAGATCTCAATATCAGACCTGAAACCATAAAGTACATTGAAGAAAATATAGGAAAAACTCTCCACGACATTGAAGCTAAAGGTATCTTCAAAGGTGAAACATCACTAACAAAGCAACTAGAGAAAAGATAAACATATGGGACTACATGAAACTAAAAAGCTTCTGCACCTCAAAAGAAACAGTGACCAAGATACAAAGATAGTCCACAGAATGGTAAAAAATATTCACCCAATACCCATCTGATAAGGGGTTGATATCTGGGATACATCAGGCACTGGTAGAACTTGACAAGAAGAAAACAACCAAGCCCATCAAAAAATGGGGAGAAGAAATGAACAGAAACTTCAACAAGGAAGAAATTCAAATGGCCAAAAGACATATAAAAATGCTCATCATCATTAATCATCAGAAAGATGCGAATCAAAACAACAATGAGATACCATCTTACATCTTACACCACAGAGACTGGCACATATCCAAAAGAACAAGAAGTGCTGGCGTGGATGTGGGAAGAAAGGGACTCTCATCCATTGTTGGTAGGAATGTCGACTGGTACAGCCTTTCTGGAAAACAATATGGACATTCCTCCAAAGACTAGAAATTGAGCTCCCATTTGACCCAACCATATCACTCCGGGGGGATATACCCTGGGAAGTCAAAAACCCAAATATGACCTTTTAATTGTATATCTTTGTAATTGTATATCTCACAATGGTATAATAAAATACTTTTAAAAATTGAGGGGCCAGGGCAGTAGCAGAGCAGGTAGAGTTTGCCTTGCAAGTGACCAACCCAGGTTCAATTCCTGGCATCCCCTATGGTCCCCTAAGTAATTCCTGAGTGTAGAACCAGAAGCAACCCCTGAGCATCGCCGGATGTGACCCAAAAAGGAAATAAATAAAATCTTAAAATGAAAAAAACACACACAGATGAAACACCATCTGCACTTTTTATTTTCATAGCAGCACTATTCACAATAGCCAGAATCTGGAAACAACCAGTGTGCCCGAGAACTGATGATTGTATAAAGTAATATTCCATTGTATATGCATTTGTTAGGAAAAGTGAAGTTGTGAAATTTGCCTATAAATGGAAAGGCATGGAGAGGATCATGTTGAGTGAAATTAGCCAGAAGGAAAAAGACAGATATAGAATGACTGCATATATTTGCATGGCATAAATATATCTGTACATATTATGATACTAATATCCAAGGTCAGGTGAAACCTGGATCAGAAGGTCTTGTCAAAGGTGGAAATTATCACAAACATGTAGGAGTCAGAGGCTATATAAGACAGAAAATGGAACAGTGTGCTAACAATTGTCAAAGATGCTAATAGCAACCTGGAACTAAGCATTAAATATAGGCAAAAAGATACACATGACAACCTCTTAACATATGTATTGTAAGCCACAATGTGTATGGGAAGGAAGAAACAGAGAGAGAGAGAGAGAGAGAGAGAGAGAGAGAGAGAGATATAAAGAACCCTCCATAGAGGCAGTCTAGGGGAGGGGGAGGGAATCAGGGACATTGGTGGTGGGGAAATGGGGACTGGTGGAGTGATGGGTGCTGGAACACTGTATGACCAAAACCCAAATATGAACATCTTATAAACATCTTTGTAATTGTATATCTCATGGTAGTATAATAAAATATTAAAACATAAAATAAAAAATTGGATATGCTTTGGTGGTATACAAAAAGGAAACCAGCTAGCAATACCTTATAGATTTTATTGGTTAACTTTGGGCACGACCTTTAACTGTAGTTGGAATAACTACAGTAAGCCTTCTAGAATATTCAAACTTCATCTCTCACCAGGTATTGAATGAGTCCTCACCAGCTATTGAATGAGTCCTTTCATTTGCCATTGTTTCCTTGCTAGACAAAATAAAATCAACATTCCTTTTTTGAAAAAATTAAACTTTAATTTATTAAATTATTTATTAATTTTATAAATTATATAAATCATTTAGAGTATGCTACCTGCACGGCAGAGCCTGGCAAGCTACCCGTGTTGTATTTGATATATATGCCAAATACCAGTAACAATTATAGACCTCATTCCAGAATGGATTGAGGCTCTTTATGTTCCTGGAGCAAGCAGATGCCTTGGGCTCTACTAGCATGAGACAGGACATATGGAGATGTTACTGGGGCCCGCTCGAGGAAATCGATGATGAACGGGAAGACAGTGATACAGTGATACAGTGATAAATCATTTAATTTAATCTAAATTATTGTATAAAATATAAACTTCATACCATTTTATTTATATTTTCTTATATATATAAATACACAAGAAATTATAAATATATGTATGAATATAAAATTCATACAATTTTATTGTATATAAATATACAACAAATTATTATATAAAATATTTATAGAGCATAATATAAATTATTATATTTTATATAAATATAAATTCATGCTACCCGTGTCATATTTGATATGCCAAATACCAGTAACAATTATAGATCTCATTCCCATGACCTGATGAAATGGTTTGAGGCTTTTATGATGTTCCTGGAACGAGCAGATGCCTTTGGCTCTACTAGCATGAGACAGGATATATGGAGATGTAACTGGTGCCCGCTCGAGCAAATCAATGATGAATGGAAAGACAAGTGATACAAGTAATTTAATCTAATGTTTATTATTGAATAGTTTAATTTAAAATTAATTAATTTAATTTAATTTAGTAATTTCCACATCCAGACTCCCTCTCTTCAGAGCTCTACCCAGCAGAAGTGATGATCACAGCTGGCTCGTCATCAATAAATACTTGCGCTTAGAGGTGACTATAAGAGTATCCCACCTTCACGGGAGAGCCTGGCAAGCTACCCGTGTCATATTTGATATGCCAAATACCAGTAACAATTATAGATCTCATTCCCATGACCTGATTAAATGGTTTGAGGCTCTTTATGTTCCTGGAGCTAGCAGATGCCCTTGGGCTACACTAGCATGTGACAGGATGTATGGATATGTTACTGGTGCCTGCTCAAGTAAATCCATGATCAACGGGAAGACAATTGATACAAGTGAATTTAGTAATTTAAAAAAATATTTTAGTATACATACAGAATGTAAAATAATAAATAATCATAATAAAGAAGAAGCAATAATAACAGGATAAGTAGCAATAATAATTCTTTCTTGAATAAGATTATATAGCTTGATCTTGATGGACTAGATATCAAACTTAAAATATAACTACTCCAATTTAAGAGTTGTCTAGTGATACATGCAAGAAAAATAAAAAGCCCAGAGAAATTCCATATACAGCTACTATGATTTAAATTAAGCTTTCACTGCACTCTATTTTTTTGTACATAAATCACTGAGTCAAGGAGACAGCTAAACATGGGATAGGAGAAGGAAATGTGATTCATTTTCTCACGCTACACCTTAAAATCATTTCCAGGTGCAGCGCAATTAAATTTTGAAAGTTAACCTATTAAAGTTTCTAGAAATCCTAATGAGCGAAAGTAAATTAAAATAAAAATTTTGTTCACCAAAACATCATAAAGGAAGTAAGCAAGTAATTATCAGAATTTAAAGAAGATATTTGCATGGAAATTCAGAACATATAAATATTTTGAATATTTATGAATATACACATATTCATAAAATACTCATATATTAAATCAAACATATATAGAAAATATTCAGAATATATAAAGAACCTCCAAAATCAATAATACAATATATCACCCAACTAAAAAATGAACAGTTATGATGCAAAATAGATACATTAGTCTTCTAGTCAGCATATAAAAATTAATCAATACTATTACTTTTGAGGAAATGCAAATTGGCAGAATTTTAAAATAATACTATAGACCTTTTCGAATGTGGCAAAATATAAAAACACGTTTTGCTCTGAACCCTAAACAGTCTGCTGATAGGACTGTAAATTGCTTTTAAAAAATCACTTAGAAATACTTCTACTCATAGTATCTATAAAGCACAGTATATATTCTGAGCTATTTCTAAGATAAATTATAAACATGAAAGAAAGATATGCATAAGAATTTTCATAGCACCTTCAGTGATAATAGGCGGCACTATAAGTCACTTACCTCGTCATTTGATAGCATTAGAATAAACTTTAAGCTTTATATTTTCAAATTAGACCTAGCAGACTACTCAGAACATTATATAATAGAATATAGACAATATTAAAGAGTATATTCTTTATGATTTTATCTCAAAATGAGCAAAAATGTTAAAATGGTCAAATTATTATGGAGTTCTGAATATTACAGAATGCAGTCTGCTAGGGTGGCTCTACACCTCAGTTTGGGTGGAAGTTATGTGACTGTCTAGACAAGGTGGGAGAGAATAAGGAAAATGAAGAATGTGGAGTACTCTGTACAATAGAAGGATGCTCATTTTGGTGGTCTATAAATATGGAGAAGTAGTAGGTCAATGTGTAATTTGCTACTTTTTGCTGAAATACCCAGGTATAAATTTAAGGACATAGTTGTCAATTTGTTAGGCAAAAAAGAAAAAATAAATGTTGACCAGATAATGAGTATGATCAGATATTTTTAATGCTGAGTAATTGAATATAAAGCATTTTATAATTTTGAAGGTTACATGGGAACCCTTGTATAGATCCCAAGACCCCTTTTACACACTGTAAACACTTGCAGAGCAAGTAAGGACATTAAGAAATTAAAGGCATACTTTCTCAAGTGTTATTTGAAAAAACCTGTAACATCACATCAATAGGATAAACACATTTAGAAACGGGTTTAGCTCCAAATCAGTACATTGAAAATATTTCAAGACCAATATTTGTATGTTTTAATACTCACTTCATCAAATGTAAAATCCTCTAAATCTATTTCTTCATATTCTTCTTCAGATTCTTCACTTTTAATAGCTTCTAGAGCTGTAGCCAGTTTCTTTCGTAAAAGAAAACCCTTCCAAACTGCCTAAACAAAAATTTAAAGCATGTTATACAAGGTTATAGATCAAACCCCAAACCAGATTCTCTGTGTTATCCCATTAGGAAGATAAAACATCTTAGTCCTTAGTTTAATGGCCCAATAATCTGTTTTTTGAACTTTATGTGACACTTAAAACTGCAAGATAAATTAAAAGACTACATGTGTCTAAGTTTCTGAATCTCAAGAGACTTTCCTCATGGTAAGCAGAAAAGAATCCATAAAACTCCCTTAGTGGCGCATGTAGGTCAAACAATCAATTATCTGCCGATTCCTCCAGGACCCATTCTAAACTAAAAAGGAAAGAGATACAAAAGAAAAACAATTTTTCTAATTTTCAAATGATTAAATATAAAATAAACTAACACATTTAGGAAAACATCGGAGATATAAATTACCATATCAGGGAGCTAGTATCCTGGCACTAATATTTAACTAATTTTGTCTAAATAAACTAAGCACAGTATAAAACATTCAGATTCCTCGAAAAATGTTGAAGTAAGGCAATCCCTCCTAAGTATAATATCAAGTACTCTGAAGTTTTTAAAAATAAATATCATTATATATTACTGGGAATGAACTCTAGGTAAGCTAGTCAGTTCTAGAGAAATGCGGAGCATAATTACTGCTAAGTGTGAAAAACAATGTGGAGATGAATGCATACCACATGCTACTACTTATGATAGAAACAGCAGAATCATGAATTTGTCATATAAATTCTATATAAATATATATACCTACCTAATAATATCTGCTTACACATAAAAATGAAAGCATAATTTTAGAAAATAGTTACCTATAGAGGCAGAAAACAGGGAGCAAAATACAGTATAAAAGGCAAACTTCTCTGAACTAGGCATGTGCTCTCCTCTTCCTCAACTCTTCATCATTCTCTCTCCTCTCTTTCTTCTCTTGCTCTTTCTCTTTCAATATTTCCTACTGATTTTGAGTTTATGTCAAATAAAAGTGATGTCTGACAGTTCAAACAAAATTTGTTCCCCTCACTGTACATCACTCATTTCCACTACGTATGTATGTGTATATATACCTGTGCATACACATAACAATTAGAGAAAAAGTAACTATAAACATCATTAGCAACAAAGATTTTATATAAATGCATATGGGATTAAAACTATAATAGGTAAAATTACTGTAGTCCTAAATTTAATTTTGTCACTAAAACAAAAACAGCCTACTAAAAGAAATATTTACACATCACATAACAATGATTTAATAAAACCCCACAAAAAACAATTCCATCCAAAATGTGGAGAAGAGATAAATAAATGCGACTAATTTGGACATACAGATGATTAATAAGCATATCAAAAGTTAATTGTCACTTATTATGAGGTAAATGTGAATCAAAACGGCAATGACACATCATCAGTAAGAAGGACCTACAAAAACACCCTAGAAGCAAGGGCTGGTAGGGACTTGAGGCAACAGGGACCCATTCACCATGCAGGGGGATGCGTTCAGTCTCTAAAGAAAGCAGTAGGCATGTTATGCAAAAACTTTAAAGTGAACCTATCTCAATATCCAGAAATTCTGCTCCAAGGTACCTATTTAGCCCAAAAACAAGAAAGCACTAATTTTTACAATACATATGTACACCTGTGTTCGCTATGATACACCGCACAGTAGTCAAGCTTTGTAACCAATCCAAGTACAAATTACAGATGGGTAAATTAAAAACTTGAGGTACATAAATCAATGGATAGTACTCAACTAAAGGAAAAAATGAAACCGTGCCTTTTATTACAATAGTGATCTGAAGAATGTTGTGCTTGTGCTAAAAAGAAGTCAGGAAAATGAAAAGGAAGGAAGAAAAAGAATGAGAGAAAGAAAGAAGAGAGGAGAGAGGTAAGGAGAAAAAGAAGAGAGGAAGAGAGAATGGGAGGAAAAAGGGAGGAAGGAAGGTTTTTTCCCACTAAAAGTTTGATAAGCAAAAAATTTATTCCAATTAATATTGTTATGATGATGTTTTAAATTATTATTATTATTATTATTATTATTATTATTATTATCTTTGGCCTTCGAAGTTGTGTAGAGGAAACATGGAATCCCTCTTGGTGATATTCAGCGGAGCAGCTCATCATTTCAATGCTCTGACCCTGTGGTGACAAGGTAGAGATTACACAACCTGTATTATTGGTACTCATCTGCTTCCAAGAACGCACTGGGCAAAGGTTGGGAAATCGTTTGCTGCCAAAATGATGAATGTTAATTCTGGTACTGCCTCTCTTAGGGCGACCACTTAGGTGGAAATAGAAATGAATGTTTTTTTTTTAATTTGGCTTAGTATAACCAGGACAGTGAGTAGATGGGATTTTTTAAGTTTATTAAGAGCCATATAATATAGACAAATGAAAAAGCAAGGAATAAATCATACACAGATCTCTATACATGCACTTTTTATCTAATGAGGAGGAAGAATGAAAGCCAAAACTCAATGAGCTATATACTAACTATTATAGATATAAGTTATGTACAAAATTAATTGGTGACTGTGGATGGAAAATATTATAATGGGACTGGAATTTACTTATTTTTATTGAAGTATACTGGGCAAATAATAGCTTAGTTGCAGATGCTTCAACAGTGATTCCATATCTATCTGTCTGTCTGTCTGTCTGTCTGTCGTCTGTCTGTCTGTCTGTCTGTCTGTCTGTGTCTGTCTGTCTCTATACTACTAAATGGCCATCACAATAAATCAAAGTACTGCTATTTTAAACAAAAGTGATATAGGATTCCCTCACTGTGTTAACATTTAAAGAAACAAATATACATACACAAGAACACACAGACTTAATGAAAATATAGGTCACCCAACATCATCATGCAAAATTGAAACTTGAATGTTCTTTCTTATATTTTTTCTGGCTCTTATCAGGAAATGAGTATTTCTATAGTGGTCCATAATTGCAATCTTAGTGTATTTTTTGCACTCTCACCCTGTGGCCCACTGACACCACATTACTTTAATTAATTAATTAATTAATTAATTAATTGCTTTTTGAGTCACACCTGGCAATGCTCAAGGGGTTTCTCCTGGCTCTGCACTCAGGAATTACTCCTGGTGGTGCTCGGGGTACCATATGGAACCCGGCCACCAGGGGGCCGGCGACATGCAAGGCAAGCGCCTACCCGTTGGGCTATCGCTCTGACCCCCCCCATTACTTTAGAGATTTCAAAAGATCTACCATAGTTGCTACTGCTGTCAATATTTTTGGCCTAGAGACCTGGGTAGGATTTGGAAGATGCTGATGCAAAAAGTAATAGTGTTCACAGTGTCACTACTATACCATGAACTACTGTTTTTCATTGATCACTCCGATCACACTCATACATATAGTTTCATTTAGTGCAATAAAATGGAAAACTTTACCCGTCATTGTGGTGCAGACTAGAGTCTCTCAATATTTTTTTTATTTCTCCCAAAGCTATGAGTAAATAAAACTATGAAAAGGTATATTCATTCACTCACTTCATGAGTGAGGATTTGTTGTTTGTTTTTATGTTTTGTTTTGGGGCCATATATAGTGGTGTTTAGGGGCGTACTCCTGGCACTCAGGGATAACATCTTGTGGGTCCCTCAGTATGTGTGTGTGTGTGTTTATGACACATTTTCTTCTCCAACTCATATCTCTAGAACATACATTTGTTACTTTCTAAAATCCTTCATATAATCCCACCATATCCCTTCCCAATTCTTTCAAAATTCTAATTCTTCAATCTTGGATTGAACCCGGGTTCATTGTGTGCAAGGCAAGCACCTTACTTACTGCTCTACCTCTCCAGCCCTCAGAATTGGTGTTTTAGGATGTAACTCCCTATTACCCTATTCCTCACAATAAAACCGGTGTACTGTGAAAATTCAATTTTCTTCTCAACTCTAAAAAAATACCTTTAAGAACAGTCTCTGATTTCTAGTCTTCCTACCCTTATTTCCACACTTTTAACATGGAAGCAAGTTCTTTCAATTGCACACGTGTATCTGCAAAAGCCCATTTTCAGAGTTTTCAGGAGACATACAAAAACTAACCTTTTAAGGAATACATCAGGACATCAGCAATATATGGCTCTCCTATGCAAACCAATTTAGAATGAAACATTGATCTTTCCCCACTTCCATTGCAGTCCCAGTGTGAAGCAATAACAAAAATGCCAGACTTGTGATTTAATAAGAGACATTTCTTTCTCTTACTTCTACTCTGGCGGGACTAGAAAGGCTCAGATCAAGCACCAACATATTTTGAGTCCATTTCCTGGTTCACAGACTGAAGTCTCCTTATAGTGTCCTCACAGGGACAAAGGAGTTAAAGGGATCTCTGGGGTCATCCAGGATTAAGGCACTAATCCTACTCCTGAGGGTTCTTCCTTCAGACACACTCACCTCCAAAGCCCATTTTGTTGGAAACAACATTCAGGTTAATATTTAAGCCTATGAATTTTGGGCAAAGTGATAAACTTTCTGCCAATAACATCTTTCATTGTGTTTTTATAATACATTCTTTTGGATTTTCCTACCTAGCATTTATACTCTTTTGGTTCTTTGTTATCTCTTAAACTGTTTTCCAATATGACAAATGTGTATTTTAGGTTCTTGAACTACCAAGATACCACTCAATCTCTTAAATGTTTTTTCCTGATTCATTCCTGGCAAGGTTCTAAACAATGAAAAGTCTTGCTGTTTTCTTTCTCTTCCTTTTTTGTTTCTCTTGTGTGTCTTTCTTCTTTCTACTTCTCATTCTCTTCCTCCTCTGCCTCCAGAGCTTTAAGAGGCTTTGTAAGGCAATGCTTATATCTAGCAATACTGTGCTGCTCAGGCTTGGTGGTGTTGGGGCTAACAGGGTCAGTCTAGAGCTACAGGGGACCACCTATAAATATAACTTTCAGATCTCAGGGCCAGCAGGTCACAACAGCACTGTTAAGGACCCATTTAGCACTGGGAATCAAACTGAGGGACATATACATCCAAAGATGATATGAGGACCTATGAGCTGGTCCTCTCCATTGGGGGGGCAGGAGAGGGAATGAGGATTAGAAGTTTATATATTCTTTTCTCATTTTTTCCTTTTTGTTTTAGGTCCATGTGCTTGAGGGATCATATGTGATGTGGCAAATCAAACATGCACAGTCTTGCAAGTAACTGACAAGCACGTTACTTACATTACTTGCTGTATTATCTCTCTGACCCTCCCTCACTTTCTTCTTAATATAACGTAATGAGGCGATATCTGGATTTCATGTATACAGAAGGAAAGTGGGGCAACAGGACATCTTTGATGCAACTTACAAATTATAAGAACACAAAGAGTGATTCATAATAACTCAGATCAAATATTCAGTAGATCAATTCCAATTCCTCTAAGAAAGGATTTCTACAAAGCTTTAGACCATAGAACATGTGTTTTTATGTATAACACAAATCTGCATAGAGTTATAAATACAGTATACAGCCATCTTTATTTTGTTTATCAGAAATTTTGGTAATATAATACAAATATATAGATAATAATTAGAAAATCTGCCAACTTATTTTAAGTTTCAAATGCTTATCTCAACAATCTTTAATGAATATTTCTCATGCTTAAAATTCTTGACATAAAAAATATTACACATGTGTATTTATCTGTGATACATCTTAGAATTTTTTCATCTCCAAATGCCACCTCTACAATATACTATAAATATGTCACTTTTTAAAATCCTTCATATACATCTGACCATGTTCCTTCCCAATTTTCTCATTTTAATAGTTCAAGTTGTATAAAATTCTGTTTGATTTTACTATCACTGGTGCTGAAAGTTATACACATATATATATATTCCAAACCGTATACTAACTAACTATAGTTTATTTCTTTATTACAAAAACTTTACAGGGACTAAACAAGCTAGTGTAGTATTACTGTAGTGTTACTTGAACATAAAGTGATTAAGGAAAGGATTCTTCCTTTGCAGACTCTGAAATCCCAAAGATAACTCACAAGTTTTCCTGAGGGGCCACCTCTATTTCAGTCATAGAAAAAGAAAAGCATGGGAGTGTTATACAAAGCTCTTACTCAGATTTTATTGACGAGAACTTAGAGAAAGTGCCATGCTGAAGTACAAGAAATCTGCAAAAATCAGTCTGATTACAGGCAAAAATAAAAATGTGATGTAGGCTTTAGTGAACAGTGGACATTCCCAAACAATATTCTTCCTGAAATCATCATTTTGCTTTTCCTATTAAAGCACAGGAATCTTTTATTATGCATCATATTTTGCTCTCTAGAATGGTTAGTAAGTCTAGAATTCAGATTTTAAGAAGAAAAGTTTAAGAAACTAGGTAATTAAGTTAGAAGGAAAATAAAGCTTTTTCTTTAATTTTTATAAAGAGTTTATTTCAATGATTTTAAATAACCAAATGGCCAGGTGTGTTATAAATTGCAAAAGAGCAAATTTTATGATAGATACAAAATCCTCAATGAAAGTCACTGAATAAACTTTATTTTACATACTAGAATAAAGAAAAAGTGGAAACATTTCTTTTTTGTTGTTGTTTGTTCTTGACATTAATGCTAACACTGTTAATGTACTGGTGATAGGAGAGAGTCAAGATTATGCCATCTTATTCGCATATAGCAGAGAACATTCTGAAATAGTCACTACAGTTTTCATTTTTCTCAGCTTCCCTGAATCCATCCCCTATCTCACAACCACCACCACCATTCTTAGTACTATATTCCAGATACATCAAGTTCACTGAAATAGTCGCTATATTCATTAGAACCATATAAGAAACAATTACCTAATAAACAGTAGCCATTATAGAAGGAGTCCGAAATATAAGTGTGTTTGGTTGGTTTGGGGGCCATATCAGGCAATGCTCACAGTTTACTCCTGACTCTCTCTAAAGAAACACTCCTACTAGTGCTTACTCCTGACTCTCTCTGAAGAATCACTCCTACCAGTGCTTGGGGACAGGCTCTGCCTGGGATTAAACCAGGGTCAGTGTTATAGAAGGCAAGGGCTCTGCCTCCTGGACTAATTCTTCAAGGTATTTTTGCTAATTCTTGGGAGAAACTCTTGACTTCTCCCTGTCTCTCATGTATCTCTCCTAGTCAACCGATAAGCTAATATTTTATTAGCTATAATTTCAAATTATTACTCACATACTGAAATGTGACTTTCTAACCAAAATGACTGTAAGCATTGAGTCCATGTTCTTGTCTAGATTATTAAGTATCTTACTGCTCATATTCCTTCTCTACATTTTGGTTACATCATAAAGTAAACTTGATCACGTTGAATCCAATGTTAAAATCCTAGTCATCAGAATGGCATTTTCACCTTATAAAATATTCCTTCAATGCCTAGGCAGAGATTTAGCCAGCTGCAGTTAGGCCAGTTAACATGTCAATGAGTTATAATGAATGACATACATATAGATCACACACTAAGAATCAGAGATTATGATACACATAATAACCAAGTGAGTGATGGTTAAGATATTATTCACAAAAGAGTTCACCTTTGTGACATTAAAACCAACCTGAATAAGAATTGCAGCATTTTCTCTATGCTCTTGAAAATTCTCATTTTCTTTTTCTTTCACTTTTAAAATAATGTGATTGTTGATGTAGGAATCTGGTCGTGATGTCAGTTTGCGTTCAATGTAACCACGCCAATATGCCTGGATTACCCTAGCTGCCATACTAAAAAGAAGAAAAAAAACATTTTTTTCATGAATATAGTCGCATATATTAGGTTCCCTTAAGCTATATAAGAAATATGTGAAATATTAAAAATAAAATAGGTTTCTAGTCATAGAAATATGTGAAATATTAAAAATAAAATCGATTTCTAGTCCGATTAAAGATATATAGAAATATAGAAAGATCTTACTTAACAACAAATAATATTATACATATTATATCATTTCCCTGTTCTACATCTATTCTCTGATGTTGGCTTCTAAACCAACCAATGTTCTTTTGTTCAATATACCCTTGGGCTGCCAGAAATATAGAAGCGAAAAATTGCATGGAACCTTCAAATATGAAGGAGAGTAATGGACTAGTAATGAAACAAGGGATATAAATCAAGGGATATTATTAAAGAAGAGAGAAATAATGTCAAGATTCTGGATATTGAAATTGAACATAGAATGGAGGAATGATTATAGAGACCCCTTTTAAGTGGGAGTCAGGGTGAGTTGGCAAGAGAAGATTAGATCTTGTTTAAAATGGAGAGCATCCAAAGAAAGGGAAGGAGCCACCCTCAGCATCTTTACTTTAAGAGGAAGGATCTATCAGGTATTTCATAGTTTTGCTTTCTCTCTGGTTCACAGAATACATTTATGTGCAAGATATAAAAAAAAATAGTCTGCTACCAATATCCAAGGTCAGGCAAAACATGAATCTGGAAGTCTTGTCAGTGGGTGGAATCTACTGTAAGTGTGTGGGAGTCAGAGGTTAGGTAAGACACAGAAAGGAACAGTGTGCTAATAATTGTTGGAAATGATAATACCAGCCTAGGACTGAGCTTTGAATGTAGGCAAAGGGATATACATGATAACCTCTAAATGTATCACAAGCAACAATGTGTAAGAGAAGGGAAAGAGAGAGAGAGAGAGAGAGAGAGAGAGAGAGAGAAAGAGAGAGAATCAAAGTGCTTGCCAACTGGGATAGGGAGGAGGTAATCAGGGGACATTGGTGGTGGGAGGAAATGGGCACTGGTGGAGGGATGGTTGCTGGAACACTGGAATGACTTAAACCCAAACATGAATATTGTTGCACATTATATCTCAGAGTGGTATAACAAAAATGTTTAAAACAACAAATTATATTATACATATTATATCATTTCCCTGTTCTACATGTATTCTCTGATGTTGGGTTCTAAACCAACCAATGTTCTTTTTGTTCAATACACCCTTGGGCTGCCAGAAATATGTCAAGTTTGCATAACAATATAATATTATTCTAAGTAAGAGCCCAGAGTGTGTAGCTATTTATCTCTATTGGCTGTCTGTTTTTCATGCATAGTTTTAGGAATATTATCAAAATGCAGAACATAGGCAAAGTGCAGATTTTTATATTTTATTCTTGATTCATAGTTCCCATACGAGGCATAGGAAAGTGATTCTAAACATATGTATATATTGACATATACATGTATACGTATGTGCATAAACACATATGTATACTTATACACCCTAACTTCCTAAGTGTTCCCTTCAACATTTTCAATAAATTTTTAATTGCCAAAGCCAGTGAAGTTTTCTCCTTTCTCATGTTAGTACATTTAAGTAAAAGTAGAGTTAAATGATAAACTGCCTGACACACTCATTTTTTTGTAGAAACATGTTTCGGGAATTAGAAGGAAATTATATAATAATTTAAAACTGTTATTAATATAATGTATTACTGCTGGTGTTACCATAATCATTATAATTTTACTTAAAACCTATAAGAGTCCAGTAATTTCTATATGAAAAGAAAATCAAAGTTAATTGATAAGACTTATGACCTAAGTATATCCAAAAGAAAAAGCATTCCAGTGGAAGATGAAGGAGATAGCTCAGTGTTCTGATAGAGGAAAGATCTTGCTAAATTTCTCCAGTTTATTCATAGCCTTTGTCCAATCTTATTTCCCTGATTTCTCACTTTTTAATTTAATATAAATATATTCAAGTTTAACATTTCTTCAGATCTTCACTTTTTTAAGGCTTGTAGGTAAGAAAAAAATACTTTCATATGCTTTTTCATTATTGACCTATCTATTTTCATAGGTGTGCCAGCTGATAGATTAGAAGGATAGAAGGATAAAGAATACTTTTGCTTACCAACAGAGCCCAAAGTAATAAATTAAATTGACAAAATAGAGGACTGAAAAGACAGCTTAGGGATTAAGGGACGTATCTTGCAGGCTGTAAAACCTGATTTGATCTTGACACCACATGGCGATCAGAGTATTGCTGGGTGCACCTCTATAGGCTCTGAGCACCCACAAATAAGACCCTAACTACTGGCTGGCTGAAAATCACAGGAAAGTGTTCCCACATGTCCAGAGCAGTCCTTAAGAGCCCCCAATCCCCATAACACTACAATTAAGAAATGTTAAAGCCAATTTCAATATTTTTCAAAATTTACATTAGTAAATGTTCACTTTTAGCCTATCACTTGAGCATTTTTCTAAAAACCACTCAGCATTGCTCTGATCTGTGATAGCTGAAATGTCACTTGCACACATCGTGATTCAACATGCATTTTCTAAAATAAGAGGCAGGATTCCTAAGAGAATCCAAAAAGTTGGAAGAGAACACACCTTCAGTACCATGCTTTATTAGACTTACTCCGAGCGGAAAACAGATGTCTCCTTTTCTTTTTTGCAAAGGCAGGAACAGTGTGGGTTCCTAACTAACTTCTCTGAGTGGCTACTTTTGGAGACAGAAAACAGCAACTCCAATTGGATTAATAAATCATCTTACATACTTTAGAAACCCCAATCACAGTATGAAGAGATAAATGTACATGGTGAAGACCAGTTACATTTTCTTCAAATTTTGTTAGGCATGGTGATTTATGATGCTGTTAAGGAGTATGATTTCATGCATAAAATATTCCAGCACCACATCATCCACTGAAGTGTCCCTTCCATCTGCCACTGTCATAGAGAGATGCTACCCCTATATCACCCCATACTAACAACTCAATTTAAAATAGAAATGTATATAAGACTATCGAGCTGTGCTGAAAGTTCATAAACTAGAGTTCCCTCAGAGGTACTCTGAGGTCATGCTGAAGTGTGTTCAGAAGACACTTGCTCAGCTCATTTTTCCACCCTATGTCTGGTCTGTTCTACTTCCTGTAATCTATCTCCTGAGATCAGTCTCCAAAATAATCACAGGTACTGTAATACCTATTTCAGGGTTTCAGAAGAAAGGGCTGGAGGACAGAAGGAGCAGAGGGGAGGGACTAAGGGGTGAAAGAGAGTGAAAGGAGGAAGAAAAGGAAAAAGAGAAACAGAGGGAAGGATAAAGGAGAGAAAGGAAGTTGCAAACTAGATGAAATGGGAAAAATCCAACTATTTCCAACCATTGTGGTTGGAAAGGAGACCTTAATAAATCATCCACAATTACTTTTAAGAGAAGGAAAAGTCATTACTTACTCATACCGAAAACTCCTGAAAGAATAAAGACTGCATGCCGATAGCAAGATCATCTATTCTGTATTCTAATCTACCCAGCACTACTTACTATTAAAGAACCAAAATCTGAATTTTTTTTTTACAATTTTTGTGTGCCTTGCAGTCTACTTACTAGGATTCTAAAGTTTCTGATAAGAATAGAAAAGCTGACAAAGCAAAGTAAAAATATAGCTTTAAAGCTCAATAAAATCAGAAAGTCAACCATCAGCTCTTAAAAAATATTTAACAGAGTTTGCTAAGGAGGTGCTATGGGGAAAGGGAGGGAACCTTTGTCATCAGGGGAGGGACAGATAATGCTAATGGGTTTGTTTATTTTTGGTTAAATGCCATAAGCTCTGGGTTAGTAAATTACAGTACCTTAATAATACAAATAACTAAACATTAATAATTAAACAATAGTAGTAAGGGGCTTTATGTGAATAATCTTAAAAATAATATATTACCCAACAAAATAGTTCTGTTAAAGAATTGTATAGCATATGCATTCAAATATTTGCACACATTCTAATAAAATGTTGACTAGAGAAAAAATGACAGGAATATTTGGGAGAAAATGCCAAGTAGAATTGAGGGGGCTGGGATCTACTCCTGATATGATTAAGCTAACTGGGTCGGACCTCAGTGTTAGGACACTAAGATTTGGAGTTGCTTAGGCCCTATGGTATCAGGGACCATCAGGGCCACACTAGTCGTGCTAAGCAGCCTCCAGGACCTACTTCCAGTGATGCCTGAACCTCTAGGGCTACAATCAGTGATGATAGGGAGCCATTGGTGCTGGGATTGTGTCTGTGTTAGGGTGCATGCAAGCAAGCACCTTATCTCTGTACTTGCTCTCTGATCCACGATATTTTTAAATGAATAAACTAAGCATTTAGATTATATCTACAATATTTTTCCCTTTAAAATTACTTTGGTGGGGCCAGAGAGATAGTCCAGCTGGTAGGGCATTTGCCTTGCACATGGCTGACCCAGGTTTGATCCCTGGCATGCCATATGATTCCCCCAAGCACCGCCAGGAATAATTCTTGACTGTAGAGCCAGGAGTAACCCTGAGCATTTCCAGGTGCTCAGGGGTTACTCCTGACTCCACCTCCTAAAATTACTTTGGTTCTTTAGAGAGCAGCAGGCAGAAAAGTAATTTTAAAATTTTGCTTTTTAAAAAATTTAAATGATAATAATAAATTAAATCAGAACCTGTCAAAATTCAATGACATTAAACCTGCAATGTAATTAATAAATTCCACACATTAAAATTATTAAAATAATAATTTAGGGGATAAAGAACTAGTTCAGAGGTAATGTATGTCTTGCATGTGACTGACTCCAGTTCAATCCCCAAGGCAGCACGTGGTCTCCCAAGCACCACTGAGTGTGAACCAAGATCACCCCCTGTTATTCTAGCAACCTGGGGTGGTCTGGGAAATCCCTAGAACCACAGCTCAAGAAGGACCACTTGCTTGGGTTCTTGCACTGACTCACAGATATAACTGAGAATAACCAGGAGAGTATCTTGAGTACTGCTTGAAGAACTGTCCCCCAAAACAAGCAAACAGAAACATAATTAGGGAATCAGCATAAAAGATAACAGAGATCCCAATCCTTTATTAAGTCATTTGGAAACACTGATATAGCTTTTTCATCAGAATAAAAAAAGAAATTTAAGCACTTCTAAAAGACAAATTAGATCTAAATCTTACATTTTGTCATGGTATTCAATATTTTGGCAATCACTCAGCAGAGACTTGGTCATTACTGTTTCCAGGGAGGGAAGTCGTTTGGTGGGGAGACTGCTTTGGTTGCTGTCTTCTGTTTCCTGATCAATTATTTCTTGTCTTCTTCCTTCCCTACCTTCACAGAAGGAGGAGGCTAACGAAGTATGAACAGAATCAGAACCCTTCCTTTTCTGAGCAATGTCTGGTGAGTTTGGGCTATATTCTCTCACACCAGATTCAAAGTCTCCAGTTTGCAGCATTCTGTCACTATTTTTAGATGTCACGTGTTTGTACTGGGCTTCTGGCTTTTCTCCCTTGTTGAGATTTTCATCATGTTGCTCATGTGCAAATCGATACTCATTACTTAGAGTCATCATCTTCTTAAAATAAAGGCAACGATTTTCTGCAGCTTCCAAGGTGAATATATTTCTGAACAAGTAAATAGTAAGGACATTTAGTAAGAAGAATTATATCCAGATAACCTTAAAACCTGTATGGGTTTACCAAATTTTTATGAAAATTAAACTTTACTCAATTTTTAACAACTGTATTACGGACAACTTTGTAAATCATGGTGTTTAAAATAGAAATGATAGAAAATATTTTTAGCTATTTATCTAAAAGTTGATCTATATACTATTAAAATTGGCAACATTTGCTTAATTAATTTAGATATGTTAATCTAGAAAATATGAAGCTTTATTCCCAATTTATTATATGTATTTTTGGTGCACATGGATGAGAAAAATGCATGCTTTTTTTCACCATAAACATGAGAAATCATGGCAGCCTAAATTTAGAGATGTTATTTATGAAACAAAGATTAAAGTACTTTTCACATCGACTCTTGCCATGTGAAATATTTGTACTGGACTTTTTAAACAAAGAACTTACATCATGGGAAAGTTTGTAGTCCCATTTTTCTCCGGAGAAAAGATTCATTGCAAAGAAAATTCAAATCCTTTAATAAACTGATGCTTGCGATTCTTTAGAATAAGTGTTGGTTAATATATTAGTGAAGTTATGTTCTGTTAAATTGATCCAGTATTTTTTCATATTTGTGTAACTCTATAATACATATTAAAGACTTTGTACATGTGAACTATATAGTTAATTTTCCTTCATGTTTTGCTTTTTACTTTTACTATCTTTAACTTTAAATTTTCTATTACATCTAGTATATGAATAGGTTATATCTTAAGTAGTATCTGAAACAATGCAGAATATAAAATATATGAAAGTATTTACCCAAATAAAAATATAAAATAATGATTTTATTTTCTAAGGAGTAGGATTATAGTTTAATGTGTGGAATAAGTAGGGAATTCTATAACATTTTTAGATAGATTATATTTCATTTATATTAGTGGCTAAATAATTCAGTAAAGATTCTTTTCAATATTGGGGGTATCACAGTATGGTTAAAAATTGAAATTCTGGTCATTTGTGACTACACATATCAGTATACTTTTCATTCAATGATAATGAATCAATCACTGCATATCACTGTCTTCCCGTTGTCCATCGATTTGCTCGAGCAGATGCCACTGACATCTCCATATATCCTGTTGCAAGCAATGTAGCCCAAGGGTATCTGCTTGCTCCAGGGACAGGAAGAGCCTCAAACCATTCTTCAGGTCATGGAATTGAGGTCCATAATTGTTACTAGTTTTGGCATAACAAATAAAAAGACGGGTAGCTTGTCAGGCTCTGCCATGTAGGTGGTATACTATCAGTAGAAGGCTCTCATCTCGAGCATTTACTGATAAACCTTGTTACCTAAAATAATTTTTATAAAACTGGGGAGAGGGGCCGGAGTGATAGTACAGGGGTAGGGCTCCTGCCTTGCACATGGCTGACCTGGGTTCTCTACCCCACATCCCATATGGTCCCCTGAGCACTGCCAGAAGTAACTCCTGAGCACAGAGCCAGGAGTAACCCCTGAGCATGACCAGGCATGACCCAAAAGGTATAAATGAAAATAAATAAACAGATAAACAAACAAATAAATAAATTGATAGATAAATAGATAGGTGGTAGGTAGGTAGGTAGATAGGTAGATAATTAGGTAGATAAAGAGAGATAGATAGATAGATGATAGATAGATAGATAGATAGATAGATAGATAGATAGATAGATAGATAGATAGATAGATAGATAGATAGATAGATAGATAGATAGATAGATAGATAGATAGATAGATAGATAGATAGATAGATAGAGAAAGAGAGAGATAGATAGATAGATAGATAGATAGATGATAGACAGAGAGAGAGATAGATAGATAGATAGATAGATAGATAGATAGATAGATAGATAGATAGATGGATGGATGGATGGATGGATGGATGGATGGATGGATGGATGGATGGATGGATGGATGGATGGATGGATGGATGGATGGATAGGTAGGTAGGTAGGTAGGTAGGTAGGTAGGTAGATAGATAGATAGATAGATAGATAGATAGATAGATAGATAGATAGATAGATAGATAGATAGATAGATAGATAGATAGATAGATAGATAGATAGATAGATAGATAGATAGATAGATAGATAAGTGATAGATAGATAGATAGATAGATAGATAGATAGATAGATAGATAGATAGATAGATGGATGGATGGATGGATGGATGGATGGATGGATGGATGGATGGATGGATAGGTAGGTAGGTAGGTAGGTAGGTAGGTAGGTAGGTAGGTAGGTAGGTAGGTAGATAGATAGATAGATAGATAGATAGATAGATAGATAGATAGATAGATAGATAGATAGATAGATAGATAGATAGATAGATAGATAGATAGATAGATAGATAGATAGAGATAGATAGATAGATAGATAGATAGATAGATAGATAGATAGATAGATAGATAGATAGATAGATAGATAGATAGATAGATAGATAGATACTTCTAGTCCCTGAACCAGGCTGACACTGTGGCTTTCAGAGAGGACAGGGTGAGGCCCATGCCCGGCCCAACAGAGCCCGAGAATGAATCAATAGGTAATGATAACACACTGTCCTAATGAATTTAGAAATCTGAAATTAAATATGGAGGAGTCATTTAAATAAGGCAAACATTTAGGAGATTTAGCAATGTTTAGGACCCTTACTTTCATTTAACCAAAATGGTTTCATTCTCAGCACCATGTACCTCCCCAAGTATCATCAGATGGAATTATGAGGTCCCTGAGCACCCTTGGGGTGGCCAAGGTAGTGTCTAATACCACTGTCCTGAGAAGAACCATATCTTAGAGGTCACACATTGAACTGCCTTCCCCAATAGTTAAGAATCACAGGAAGGTAATCTCAGAAGCCTGAACATAGCTGGCAGGTCCTCGAAAAGTGCACTCTCCATATTAAAACAGTCTACAATAATACATACATATGCAGGGAATTCAGATTTGCCTAAAGATCAGTGTATATAACTCTAGTATTTATTAAAACTAAATAAAGCAATAGAAACTATTTTTAAAGTTGTGATATGTGTTTATAAGATGAATCACTACCAAAATTATTTTAATAGGGAAATAACATCATAGGATGTTATGGACAGAATTAATAATTGCGATTAAGCTTAGACATTTGGAAGCATATATTATTGTTCCATATATGACATGAATATGTAATCGTTTTCTTTTTCTTTCATTTTTATTGTAATGTAAATTTTACAATACAGTTATAGAAAGATTCATTTTCATTCTGAATTACAATTTTAAGTAGGTAAAAGCTTTGTTTATTATTTAACTCCTATAATATATAATATGTATTTATATAAATAAAAATATATATATTTTTGGTTTTTTGGGGTCACACCTGGCAATGCTCAGGGATTACTCCTGGCTCTGCACTTAGGAAATACTCTTTCAGTGCTCAGGGAACCAACTATAAAGGATGCCAGGTATTGAACCTAGATTGGCTGAATGCAAGACAAATGTCCAGCCACTGTACTATCATTCCAGTCCCTACTCCTATAATATCTTAATATAGAAATTAAATAGATGTACAGTCTGATACCTTCTGCATAATAAATAGTACATTAAAACCTTGTCCCACTCCACACAACTGTTTATTCATTGAATTTTCTATCATATTTATCAATGTGCTAAGTATAGATGTGAGGAAGTATGAGTTTCACATGTTCATTGGTGAAATAAATTTATAACTAAGTTAATGACTATCTTCATGTGAATAAATCTTTATTTTTATTTATTCCAGCACTTAAATTATCTTGTGAAATACTAAAATGTACTGAACAATTAGAAATAAAGTCCAGTTTTCTAAAAGGTGAATATCTGCCTAAAACACACTTCTCTAAATCCAAAACAGTACAATTATTTAAAGATTATTATAAGTAATATGTATTACTTCTTTTAAAAGTGAAAAAGAAAATATATTAATCTTACCCATTTCCAGTAATAAAGTCTTCAGCTAATAAGTTTAATTCTCTAATCTGTGACTGGCTAAATTCCAGCAGATGTCGAAATTCTGGCTGGTATGATTCTTCCATATGGTTTTCTAAATAAGAATTTAGCATTTCACCATTAAGGATTCTTAGAGCAGGTAAGATCTTAAGTATAAAAATGCCTATTGAAAACAGGAATAAAGATGATAACTTTAAGAAGAGTTCAAAATGAAAAAGAATTTAAAGTAACATTTTGATTAGATGACAACTCAGAAAACTGATAAAATGTGGATAAATAGAAAAATATTTTCATTATATAGATATTCTAAAATTATATTTATCTCTCTTTCAATCTTGCTAAGGATCAAAGTAATAAATATTTGATGGAAAAAAGAGGACTATCAATTTAAATGACCATTGTGATAAAACTGATCAGTGGCAAAAACTATTTATCTGACTAGTTAAGGAACATATCAAATCTTCCACAATATACCATTGGGGTGGGGGCTTTTTTTTACTGAAATTACTGAAAGTTTACAAGTATAAATTTTACAAGTATAAATGAATATACTGAAATTTTACAAGACTACTTCACAGAAGTCATACGTACTTTTGAAACAATAAAACTTAATGGCAAAAACCTGGTATGAAGAAAATTGCAATACTCTGATAAAAGATAGCAAAATAGATTAAATAAATGGAAAGATGTCCCATGAGATATCCAATGTTTAAGAGGATTCAATGTCATTTTAACACAATTCAAATCAAAATACTAACAAGGTATCTTGTGGATATCAAAAAAACTTATACTAAAAGTTACATGAAGGGGCAATATACATCAGATTTCAACTCACCATTAAAAGAACAAAACTGGGAGATTAATACTTTCTGATATAAGATTTACAACTACTAAAGTACAGTAATCACTTCATGTGGGATAATTAAAGAACAAGCAGGCAAAGTAAATATGAGTCTAGTCTGTGAGTCTTGTTAATGAACTTTGATAAAGAATTAAAATAAAATGAAGGAAAAAATGGAGCTAAAAAATGACAACAACTCAAAATATGCTAAAAAGCAAGAATCTACTGATAGTCCACACACCCGCACTAAAATTCACTTAAAATATTTCACTGACGTCAGGGATATAGCTCAATGATAAAGCATATGCCTTAACTGTGGAGGGTACTAGGTTCAATCTCCTGGCAAAACACACATACACACACATTTGCACTCATAAAAAATAAGCCAAAAACTCTAAAATGCCAAGAACATAATAGACACTACTTATGACACTTTCTTCTTACAAAACTAAATCTACTTTTACTACAAAATCTAAAAAATAAGTTTCCTGGATGTCCATCCAGACAAATTAAAAAACTATGTCTGTAGAAAAATATTCACCAAAACTCAAAATATACAATATACAGATGGATATATAATTTGTTGTAGGGGTATACAATGAAATATTCACTGTATCACTGTATCACTGTCTTCCCCGCTCATCATCGATTTGCTCGAGCGGGCACCAGTAACATCTCCATATGACCTGTCTCATGCAAGTAAAGCCCAAGGGCACCTGCTTGCTCCAGGAACATAAAGAGCCTCAAACCATTCCATCAGGTCATGGGAATGAGGTGTATAATTGTTACTGGTATCTGGCATATCAAATACGACACGGTAGCTTGCCAGGCTCTGCTGTGCGGTAGCATACTCTTGTAGTCATCTCAAAATCCAGCATTTATTGATGAGCCGGGCTGTGATAGGCTGGTCTGCTGGGTGGAGTTCTGACGAGAAGGAAGTCTGGGTGTGGAAATTGGAGGTCCTCATGGAGGGAGGGTCGTCTGGCTTGTTGTGAGGCTCTGCTGGCGTGGCGGGCCAGGGCTAGAACCTGCCATCCCTCCCGACGCCTCATGAGCAGCTGGGCAGAGTGAGAGCCAGTAGCAGCTCTGCCCCCCATTCAGAACAGTCTTCTGAAAATGCTGTCCCTGACTAATACAGGGCCCCAAAAAAACATTGTTTGAAATGAAGTCTTCAATTACATCAAAGACCTATTCAGGGACCGGAGCAATAGCAGAGCGGGTAGGGTGTTTGCTTTGCAGGTCAACCTGTGTTCGATCCCAGGCATCCCATATGGTCCCCTGAGCACTGCCAGGAGCAATTCCTGAGCCGAAGAGCCAGGAGTAAGCCCTGAGAGTCGCTGGGTGTGACCCAAAAAGTAAAACAAACAAAAAAGACCTATTCAGTAGTTTCAGGGAGATATATGTTGGATATGTATTTTTGAAATATGAACTTTACTTGCATACCTTATAGAAAAAAAGAACCACTGTGCTCAAGAAAAACAACCTTAAAAACATTCTGCTAACATCAGAGACCCTCAGATATATTAACTTTAAATATACTGAAATTTTAATAATTTCTAATTATCTTAAAATTTAAGAAAAACATAGCTTCATTGGAAACTAGTATACATATACACATATTCAGGTCCTATAATTCTACTATGTGTGAAGAATTATAAAAAATCAGATATATTTGGAGTTGTCTGTTATATTACTATGAATATTATATTCATTCACTAACTGACATTGGTCTTATATAAATGGTATTAAAGTTTTTAGAAAGTATTTCTGTAACACTAAAATTAGAGAGTATCACTGTCTGTCACTGTCACTGTCTTCCCGCTCATCATCGATTTGCTCGAGCGGGCCCCAGTAACATCTCCATATGTCCTGTCTCATGCTAGTAGAGCCCAAGGCATCTGCTTGCTCCAGGAACATAAAGAGCCCCAATCCATTCCGGAATGAGGTCTATAATTGTTACTGGTATTTGGCATATATCAAATTAGAGAGTATAAATGAAATATATAAAGATGCCAACTTTTAATTCAGAAATAGTTAATGACTGAATAAGGAGCCCCTTTAAGCCAAATTATATAATAAATTCAGAAAGTAAAACATCATAACATGGTTTACTATTTTTCCTCATGTATGCTTTATAGAATAAAATAAATGTTATGTTTGGATAACCAAAATATCTTCAAAAATGAACTCAAAGGTAATCCATAGAATCATGTGAAATCTGTTCAGTTGTTAACTGAAAACCAATTGGCAGAGGCAAATTAGAATCTTCTTAACAAATACTATACTATATTTTGGACAGAGTTTTTGATAAATGCAAATATGTTATTAAACATAATACTGCAGCCACAGGATTAATTCTATAGATCACGCATTACCAAGGCTTGAACTTACATATTTGGGACATTTTTTGACACAAAAATATCCCTAAATAGTTTACTTTAGTCAGAATGCATTAAATTCAATTTGTACATAAAAAAATTAGCTTGCCTGCCTCTTCAAGATTATAATAAACTTTTGAACCTGTTGACTTTTATAATAAATATCCATATAGGTATATTTAAGTTTAAATATATTTTCTTTCCTTTAAGGAAAATTTTTCATATCTCTATGTTATCTGTGCATGTAGTGGCCTTAAGTTCAAATGCCACTTTATGAGTCTATGATGGATATATTAGAAAGTTCTGTCTTAAGTTGATTCAATTGGAAATTAGGTATAAGAATATTGTGTGATTTCAACATTAGTTTTTCCAGCTGGGTTCATCCTAGGCAAGAGCTGAATCAATATTTCATTTAGTGAAAAACTTCCTGTGAATATTCTGTCACTTAAGAAGCTATATTAATCATCAATGAATGAAGCACATTCCCAAAGGAGATTCCAAGCTCAGTCTGTGGATTAAGGTTTTAAAAGATAATTTTTTTTAGTGCATCAGTTTTGTGTGTGTTATCACTGGCTAGACATGAAAGTAAGAAGCCAATTGGGATATTCTATAACTAATCCTTCTTTGGGATCAAGGGGTTATATAAAGTTCATTAGAACACATTACTAAAGTTAAGTGAAACTTTTCATTAGCAAATCTGTATATGATAGAAAACCAGATTTTAAGATCTCTAGATAAATGAATCTCTTTAAAATTATGGAAACTTCTATTACGTCAGCTAATCTAACAAGACATTTACAGGTAAAATTTAAAAACTGATATGACTGGTCTAGAGTTCATTCAAACATAGGAATTCTAATATCCAATAGCATGTCTTATTTCCATATTATATACAATTATTTTCTTAAAAAACTTATTATCGCTATACATTTAAATCTATACAATATAGTTCACAAAATATAATCTATATATTCACCATTATATATTTGCACAGATTTATATCAGTAAATTTCTCCAAAATTATATTTTGTTTATAAAATTAATGTGTATATTCCACATTAACAAAATAACATATAAGTCCAAAAACTATTAAAGACATGGGATTATATTTTGTTGTGATAAGTCATAACATGGCAGCTGTTCTGATGGATGCTGGTTCTGGGTCAGTAGAGTATTCATATTATATTTGCCTAACACCTCATTGAAAACCTAAAAGCTCTGAAGAGCATTCAGTGGATAATGAGCTCAACACATAGTTTTTGATTTGTCATAGATTTGTTGTATAATCAATTGACAAAGCATGTCATTTATCTAAACATAAACTTACTGGATATTTTCACTATAAAAATATCACTTTCTGAGATGAACTTTTTTGGAAAATATTTAATTATTCTTCTTGCAAGGTCACTTCATTCCAAGACCTAGTTCATAGATGATAACACTCAAATCTAGGGTGTAAGTGTTTTAACAAAAAATTTGTTTAATTCCAAAGAAAAGCATCACAGCTACAGAACACACTGTTGTTCAGGGATATCTTGACTGCTTCTATTTGATATGAGGGAGCATGTCAGAAAGCAGGAAAGAGGGTTAAAACATATTTAGGTTACCTGTAAAATATGAAAAGATTTGAATAGCTATAAGTTATGATGTCATTATAACTTGATTCTTAGAGCTGATGTTAACTGTTGGGGGAAGATCAGTTGGAAAACAGTCTGTTGAGGCCACGGTTCTGAACCTGGATAGCCAGGACCAAGGGAAAGTTGCTGCTCTGGTGCCTGAGTCCGAGGGACTAGCACTAAAGGCTACAGGGTTACAGGGCCACAGGGCAACAGGACCAAAAAAGCAGAGAAATAAAAGAGAGGTCCTGGGGAGAAGACCTGAGAGTGATGCCCTGAACAGAGACTTCCAGATGAGAGAAGCTCTAAAAAGAGGTGCCGGCACAGATACTCATGAGAGAGCCAGAGGTCTCTGGAGAAAAGTTCCTGCAGGGAGCATGGAAATGAAACAAAAAAAAGTAACAAGTAACAAAAGACTTATTAAAAAGTAACCTTCAAGAAACTCTGGCTTTGTCCTTTCTTCATCAGACAGTCAGGTCCGGTGTGGCGCTGGACACAGCCTGCCGGCCTTAATGGACTGTGAATACAGCCCATCCGCCCACCCCCCGCCCACATCTGCCGTCATGGTTACCTCCTGACCCCAGTACTGTTAGGGCCTTGGCTTCCACAGGGGGTCTCTTGAGTCTGAATCCTTGGTTCTTCCTGAGGGGAGCGCCACAATCCCTCCTCCTCTTCTTTTATTTATAAGCCCTATCAGTTAACTACAATAAGACTGGTTTCATAGGAAACATGAGGATCAAGTTTATTTAAAGTTACTTCAATAAATGCTCGAGTTTTGAGGTGCCTACAAGAGTATTCCACCTGCATGGCAGAGCCTGGCAAGCTACCCATGTTGTATTTGATATGCCAAATACCAATAACAAGTATAGACCTCATTCCCATGACCTGATGGAATGGTTTGAGGCTCTTTATGTTCCTGGAGCTGCAGATGCCCTTGGGCGTGACAGGACATATGGAGATGTCACTGGTGCCCGCTCGAGCTAATCGATGATCTACGGAAGACAGGGATACAGTGATACAGTGATACCTCAATGTTCTGAGCTGGGTTGAGAGACAGTATTCCAGGTAGGGCCCTTGCCTTTACTTGTAGCCTACCTGGGTTGGATACCTAGTGTCTCATATGGTCTCCAGCAACTGCCAAGAGTGATTCCTGGAGTGCAGAGTCAGGAATAATTTCTACACACCACCAAGTGTGGCCCCAAAACCAACTCCCCCAAAAATGACTTTAATTCCTTCAATATTCCAATGAGGAGAGGTATAAATTTTCACATACTTATTATACATAACTTTATAACCATTATTTTTAAATAAAATAAAACAAAAATTACCATAGAAATTAATTTTAAGTAGTAAACTATGTTATTTGATTTAGGTGGGCATGCAGTTCTCATCTTTTCTATTTTATAAAGTCAGTTAAAAATTAAACAAAAAATTTTGTGAAGTGTGTAAAGATTTTTCCTCAATAATTTCCCAAATGAATTTGAATACACAGTACAATTTTCATCAAATTAAGTTGTCTTCAATTGTCATAAAACTCATACGTGGGAAGCGGCAACACTTCTTTACCTCCAGTTTATTTCTTGAAGTAATGGGTTTCCTGTGAGACACAATTCACGGAGAGAATAGCAGGAATCAAACCAGCTTTTTGGCACTTGTAAGATCTACAAAAATGAGCAAAAATCTCATTAATAAAAGTTACCACAAATAAAGAAAAATTATAAATCTTTATTGCATCTATGTATTAGCAGTTAAAAGGAAAAACTTTAAGTTTTGAAATTCAATATGGTTTAAATAGTTATTTTTAAAAATACACACCTGATACATACGTACGTATGCATGTAGCAGTTGTATTCATTATGAAAATAATATTATTGCTTTATAATTCAGGTTTGCTTGTTTTTATCTTGTAGGATGAGGATTGAATAAGATAATGAGTGTAAGGGCGTAAAGAGCGCACAAAGATTTAAGCACAAATCTTAAAAAAGTAAGGTTAAAGCAAAAAAGAAAGTATTAAAACTGAGTGCAGACATAATGAAAATTACACTGACATCTATAACCTTGGTTATAGAAGCTGAATCAAGAGTAAGCAGAGCACCTGAAAAGGCCAATTACTGTCAAGAAAATAGAAACAGTAATCAGAAGTTTTCGCCAAAACAAAAACCAGGAGCAGATAAATTTACTAGTGACTTCTAAATCTTTAATAAACATATACTTCCAATCATGTTCAGGCTATTCCACACAGTAAAAGAAACGGAGCCTCCCAAACAGCTTTCATAAGGAAAACATTACCCTGATAACAAAAGCAGACATCATAGAAAAGAAAAAATTATAGATCTATATCCCTGAGGAACACAAATGAAAAATCCTCAAAAAACAATAGGACACTGCAACCAACAATACATAAAAAGATCGTATGCCATGATCAACTAGAACTCATCCTGCACAAATCAATAAGAAGTAACTTAATGTTTTAAATGGTTAGACACTTGAGCAGGTAAAACAAAAAGAATATACATAAATTAGAAATAAATTGAAATAAAGATGCTCAATGTTCTTATGCTTCAGAGAAACAAAATAAAACCCATAATGAACCAACACAATAAAAATTCTAAATACCGCTCTTTAATGACTCCTCTATTGCTATATGGTATAATGCTACTACTTTAGAAATATGAAGTAAAATAGTTTCAGTTCATTATAAAGTTAAATATACAGCTACAATATTATCCTGTTATATTCACACATTTAACCAAGAGAACTAAAACATATGTTCACAAAAGAATTAAAATATTATAACTATAATGTGCCTAACTTGCAATGAAAATATTGAACAAGGGGCAGGAGCGATAATACAGTGGGTAGGGCGCTTGCCTTGCATGCAGCCGACCTGGGTTCATATCCCCAGCATCCCATATGATCCCTGGAGCACAGCCAGGAGTAATTCCTGAGTGAAGCGCCAGGAGTATCCCCTGAGCATCGCCGGGTGTGACCCAAAAAGCAAAAAAAAAAAAAAAAAAAAAGGAAATACTGAACAACAGGAACAACAGGAAGTATACATAACTACATTATGTGATGAAAATGGGCTATACTTCTGCTTCAAAAGGAGAAGATACTAATAATGTAAGCAGCAGAGTAGAACTAAAGTATCAATGAATGTTGGGCAAAGAAAGCTGGAGGCACAGATAACGATCATTTAATCGCCTTAATATAATAAGGTCAAATTCAAAAACTTCATTATAAATTTATAACTGTCGTTATATTTATAAGAGAATTGACTGGGTATGAAGATGAGGAAATATTGGGAAAATTTGCCATATTCTGACAGACAAAATATCAGTAATGGTTTAGACAAATACATTAGTCTAAACTTACCAGAAAGACAATTGTTACTGACATCTAGTTTTTCCAAAGAAATAAGATGAAAAGTGGTATTATCTTTGTCAAACTGAAAACAAAAACACATATTTCATTAAAATTTGAATGCAACATCCTTACAAGTGACTACAAATTGTTATATAATACATTTATATAATAAAGCTATTATAAATAAAAAGTTACTATCATGATACAGTATTACGATAATATAATGTTATGTATTATTACATATTAGTATTGGTAATAAAAAGATATAATACTTATATAGTGACTATAAACTATAACCCTATGTTTATAAAATTATTTACAATTGTATACAGTGCTATTGTATATAAAGTGATATAATGTGTATATCTAATATAACTGCATCAATCATCTGAGTATCTGTTAATGTAATAATTATAAAATTTTAAGATATATTGTTGGGAAGCCACTGGGGTTCCCAACAGTATGAGGACAGAAGTTCTCTTCTACCTCTGAGGCCGCGGGGCAAGGATGAAAACTCACTGGTCCAGTGCAGTTCCAAAAGGTTTTGAATAGTACAATAAGCTCTACCACCACAATCTAATATAATGGAAGACTTTAGCTCTGGTCAGACTCTAGACCATGCAAGAGGGCCCAAGTCTCCCACCAAAGAGGATCCCCCCACGAAAAGAGTGATCCCAGCAGAGAGAGTCCCATCAAAGTGGATGTAGTACCTGAAGTCTGTCCCCTTATATATACAAAAGTAATCCTAACTTCAGGGAGGGTCCTGTAATAGAGATCAACTAAACAGCTTGAGAGAGTAGAGGAGAGCAGTAGGGTGGTACCACACCCTACTACAGGTCTAAACAAATGATTACGCCAAGGACTAATCCCTTCTTTCCGAGATTATCTCTTATGTTGAAACACTGGAGAGAGAGAGAGGGGTCTGGTATAAAGTACTACATCTTAATTTCATAGGCTTCATCTAATCTCGATGGTACCCAGAAAATCCTTCTTATTTATTAAATATCTGCACCAGGGTGATTCTGAGTACCTTGTTCTCTGTATACTGAAAGGGTCAGGCTCGCCTGCTTGAGGGAAAACTAGTATGATCCTTCCTATAATCTGTACTTTCGTTTTTGCTTTTTTGGGTCACACTGGCAATGCTCATGTGTTACTCCTGGATCTTCCCTCAGGAATTACTGCTGGCAGTGCTCAGGCGACCATATGGGATGCCGAGGAATCGAACCCAGGTTGGCCACGTGCAAGGCAAATGCCCTTCTTATAATCTTAAACGACAGTCTCAACCTCAGCCAGGATGGCAGTCTCCTGGTAAATTCTAATTGTCCCACACTGGGACCAGTGGGTATAAAAGAGGAGCTGTGCCCAATATAGATAACATTGAAGTCATAGTAGATATATAATGATAATTCAGAAGTTACTCAGAGTCAAGGTGTCTTCTTTAACTGCCACACCCTCCATCAGTGTTTACACAGAACAGAGATCTCATTAGCATGAACCCTGGTTTAAGAACATGTAAATAGATTAAAAAGTGAGAAATAGATTAAACAGATTAAACAGCAGAGCTCCCACGATAGCTAGGCCTGTCATCCAATGATATATTTTGTTTGATGTGGCTCTTGTAGTCATCTCTAAATCCAGCATTTATTGATGAGCCAGGCTGTGATAGGCTGGTCTGCTGGGTGGATTTCTGATGAGGAGGAAGTCCGATGTGGAAAATGGAGGTCCTCATGGAGTGGGGGTGGCTTGATTTATAATTATAATTAAGTATATATCTCCACATAAAATATAAAATTCTTCTAAAATCATCCCGCCACCTAATTGTTGGGAGTATAACTGATCAAATGTGCTCTAACTAAAGTAGTATCCCTGGTGTTGAAAAAATGTATTACTTTCCATTTATTTCATTCCTCAGATACTTATATGGCCTTTCCAGTTGTAACAGAAAAGGTTTTCATATCTCTATTTTTACCAAAACACACTGCCATGGAAAATATTCTATTATTCTAAGGTCAGAAACTCACAGAACAATCCTGTGACTACAAGTCTCCTGGGATCTAGACCAAAAGTAACCTTTTTATTGACCTTGATCCTATCGTGTAATATCCTGTTCTACATTATCCAAGAAACAAGATAAACTGATAAAGACTAATTAATGAGCCTTGAAGAAGAGCTACCTGAGTGTAGCCAACGCAGATCACATAAGTATATATACAGCTCTAACTATACTACTTATTAAAAGCAGTTCTCACAGAAAAATACAAGATCTGAAAAGAAAAAAAGCAGCAAAAATCTTTTCATTGTATATATACATAAGTATTATTTAATTTTTTATACATATAATCCTTGATATAATTTACTAAAATGTAACATACTAAAAGAGAAGAGTGAGTGAAAGAACGGGAAAGTCAGAACTTTGGAGATTGTGAACTTAAGTCCAAATCTTGTGATATTTATATATAGAAATGTTCTAGATATTTACTACAACTAAGAAATTTAAACTCAAGTGAATATATAAAATTATAATGATTATATTTATTTAATATATTTTACTCTTAATACATTTATATCTGTCTCAAAAGATTTTCAAAGCAAAATAGATAATGCATCTCATGTTTTTGACAATAAGATAGTTAATTATAGGTCACCTTCAAGTTCTATGGTGACATCAGATAAGAAAAAACTGATAATGTTCTAGAAATAAAAATTCTCACAAAAGATTCTTGTAAGTAAATATTTTATTGCACGAAATATTTTTAAAACAAGCTATTATCATTTCACATCATCATAATCTGAAATTACATGATTTTTCATCTTTGAATTTTAATCAAGTAAACTAGCTATTCATTCACCTTTATGACTATTCATAAGGATGGTAGAAATCTAATAGTAAAATCTGTTTTTTTAAACCTCTAGAACTTTTCCTTTTACTGACATTCTGTGTATATTTTTTTCCAAGAAAATTCAAACCAGAAAGACAAAGGACATTAGTGAAAACCCAATACCATTTGACCTTGTCACATTAGCCCTGGGCATAAAAAAGATATAAATTTCAAAGAGGACAAAAAGCAAAAGATTTGTACAATGAGAAGCCAATGGGTAATAGTTTCCACTTTCTGCTCCTACTTAGGGTCTCACTGGAAGTAGAAAGGCTTGTGAAGCCAGAGAGTCTTCCAGTTAAAACTCCTCTGAGTCAAACTTAAAACAGTCACATGTCCTAATGAAAATTTAAAACAGAAGTCAGGATGAAACAAGTATTTCAAACAATATGTACTAAGTATCATTCTTTATATGTATTTCATTTGTTAGGGAAAATAGCATGTGGACTCATAATTTCTTCCTTGTGATGAAAATATTTATCAAAAAATTATAATATATAGATTGTATAAACATATATTGTATAAATATAAATACAATTCAAATAATATAATAAGCACCCAAATGTCACATTTATAAAACTCTCAGGTTTGCAAACTGTAGTGACATATTTTTATATTTAAATCACCATGAAATATAATAGCAAGTATTTCTGCTTTCTTTACAGTAAGAGAAAAATAGATTCAGGCTGTGGAAAGTTTCTCCACATCAACCATCAGGTTATATGTAGAATGACAATTCGAACTCATATCAACTGACTTTGACATTTTCTAAATCTGCTACCGGTACATAAAAAAAAAAGTCAAAGAACCAATAAAGGCTTAATGTCCTGATAGTATTAGCCTACTTTAAAAAAAAATCGCAGATTATTAGCTTTACTGTGTACATTTTCATATAATTTTACCACTTAATAGTAGTGCAGTTCATCCCTCTCAATCACATTTCCCTGTTGCCATGAGATCAGCTCCCCTCACTGTCTCCGAAACAGTACAAGGCATGCACATCTTAGTACAATATGTATGCACAGGCAGAGTCAGAAGATCTCTCAATAGTGTCAAGCATGAGTGACAGCATTAATAAAAACACGAAGCATCATATGTCATATTTTTAATCCTCTTTTTAAACTTACAGCAAAATTCCGAGGATTGAGGTCTCTTATATCTAAGAGTGTTTTTTAGGCAAAGGACACTACATTGCTCAGTTTCATAATCTCCAAATCTGTAACCGCCACCACATCATAAGCAAACAAAATAGTCATTTTCATTTAGCAATCCAATAATTATCAATGTTAAATACAACTTACAATGGTCTGATTATATAATCCAGTTATATAAGGCTGATATGAGAAATAAGTCACATGATACTTCTAGGGAAAAAAACCCATCAACCACATGATAACTTTAAAAGGACAATATTTTAATTTTTAAAAGGACAATATTTTAATTAAATAATCCAAATTACTTTAATCAAAAAATTTCTAGATCTAAATATATATGATCATTATATGTCTTAATATATGCTAGATATACTGATTACTGGGGGATTTACTACATGTATGAGAGCACAGCTCAATATTCTACTGAAATTATAATTCATACTTGGAAAATACTGTGATCCAGTGAGTTTGAAAATGGACCATGTTATGTATGTTGTGTTATTGCATTAAGATGGCCCTGAAATAAATATCTTTAAACCCAAATCAATTTTCACATTCAGAATAGATTAAAATAATAAGTTGAATACATACTCCATTTTTATAAATAAAACTGGAATACTTTAATAGAAGGATATACATGTTTTAAGGATGAGCGCTACTGTGACGGAGACAGAAAAATTTTGTTACTTTAAAAATATATATGTTTATATGTATATCATATACATATATGTATATATGTATACATATGTAAACTAGGTTGCCCTTGTTCATTTATTCTACAAGAACTTAAAAAGAACAATTTCTGATAAAGATGGTTCCTTTCCTACTCCATGTGCCTTTGATGACCAAATTAATCATATTAGAGTGAATAGAACTCAATGAAATATTAGGCGGGAGATATATACATATTGTGCTCCCTGTTTTGGTTTTAAACAGTTTTTTCTCTGCAAAGATCCAGATGTTTGGTGGTTTTAAATGGATCTTCTGTGGCAGGTACCCATTTCATTTAATGTTAAGATTTTTTTTTAGTGTTACTTTATATCCTTAGGGGAAATCAAATTTAAATCAATCTTAACAGTTACAAAAAGACATGCAAGTTGAGAGCAGATTAAAAATCGTTCTTCCAGGACTTAATAAGTACCATTTGAGAGAATGAGACATCCTTCTGAATTAAATTAACTACCTCCCCTATTTTCCTAGGACTATATTCTTTACAAATATAAACAAACCTCCCCTCAGAGATTTCTAAAAGTATATCTATGTGAAGAGACATGTCTGTGAAAAAAACAAAATGACTAGAACAAATCAACAGTTAAAATTCTACTAAAATTTTAAGAATATGTCAACATAGAGACATTTAAAATTTTATAAATTAATAATTATAATGTATACATTAATTGTGACATACTTTTATAGAATTACTGGGAGAAAGATAAAAAGCTTTATTACTTGTTAACAAAGATCACAAACTTACTCTAATTATTCACTACAATTTAGTGCTTATGGAAAATACTTACCTGTTTTGAGAAAGAGTGAGGTTTTGTAATAAAGGGAGCCAATATGAGGAAAATGCTTCCATAGTTGAAATGCTGTTATCATCCAAGTGCAATTCTCTTAGTAGAACATGATTCTCCAAAGGTGGAAGCTACATTTAAATTCAACACATTAATTCTTAAAAAGCAAAAGTTTATAATTTTAACCAATATTTAAAAACACTAAATTTAATCAGATTATTTCTGTAAACTATATATATATAACTCCAAATATATGTCATATGTACTTAAGTATTAATAAAATTTGTAATAATTAACTTGATAACTAGAATTTTATAAATTTATTTAATGGCAAATTCTATTCAGAATTTCATGGCAGATAGATTTGTTTCAATAAAATATTAAAATGCACCTTAAAAATTCACTTCACCAACTTAGTATTACAAAAATCCATTGCCAAATTATATGTCCTCATAAAATAATTATGTTGGAGGTTTTTCAAATCATGTAAAAGCTTACCATATAAGTTAAAAATATAAATGAATCAAAAGTGATTTTAAACTGTTCAACTGACATTTCTATCAGAAGAAATATGCGTATTATTTAAGTTAACTCAAAATAATTACCTCATTTAGATAATTTCCTTGTAATTTCAGTATTTGGAGCAATCCACAGTTTTCAATGCCCTCTACTTCAGTAAGATTGTTATACGAACAATCCAGGTAAATGATTGCTGGAGAATCGGAAAGACCTTTTGTACTGATTAACTGATTGTGGTTCACAATTAGTTGTTGAAGATTTTTCAAAGATTCCAAACCAGCTGGAACAAAAAATTTCCAAGATCACTTGAATTACACATCCTTTCAAACACTAAATGAGAGATTTTTCTCTAAATAATTGAAAATCTATAAATGTTATTTAGTTTAAGTTTTACTTAATATATAGCCTATGTAGGTATTTATAAAAATAAGCAGCCCCCTGCCCCAGGTGATAGGGAACCTGAGACAGGGGAAGGGGATGCCGGTGGCGTGGCTGGTGTTGGAACACTGTATGGTTGATACAATTCTATTATGAACAACTTTGTAAGTCATGGTGTCATAATAAGAAAAAAATAATTAAAACAATAAGCAGTTCTAGAAACTGAAAATTCCATTTAAAGTCTGGAGTGGATGTTTGGAAGCAAAATATGTTTAGCAAGTATTGAACATAATAGGAGTCAAGGAGGCTAATCCTTGTAGAATCAAATTTCATTCTTACTTTCTTACCAAATTCCCACAAATATCATCTTCAAATAGATGTTGAGATAGAAAAATTTTAATAACAAATTATTTGATAATTGAAAAATAATGATTTGAAAGAAAATATAATGATTTGAAAGAAATATATTTATAGGTAAAATTATTATCTGACTCTTGTGATAAATTTATTCAGGAGTAATGTAAAACATTTTTTTAACCCAACATTTGTTCTCTGATCACATATATTAAAATTCATAGAAAGTAAGGGAGGCCAGCCTGCTTATAGAACAAATGAAGAAATAAAAAGGAAGGAATTTAGCAAGTATAATTACTAGAAATTTAAAGAAAATTTAATTTTTATCATTAAAATATATATTATATATTATTAAATATATAACAGTTTTTTCAATGTATTACCTAAATATAGCCAATAAATTAGTAAAATCAGAAAATTCAGAAAAATTAAAAAATATATCTAACAGTCTGAGTCAAATGAAGTAACAATATTATGGATGGTAAATTTTCAAATATATATATATTTTTTTTTAAACATATTTTCAATAGGAAATATTATTTTGTGTTTAAGAGATTCAGGAAAATACTTAGAATACTCTCAAATTAAAACAGATAACTAAGTTTAAATCTTTTTTAAAAATTTTGCTAGGATCAATGAAAGAATTTTTTTTTTTTTTTTTGCTTTTTGGGTCACACCCGGCGATGCTCAGGGGTTCCTCCTGGCTCTGCACTCAGGAATCACTCCGGGCAGTGCTCGGGGGACCATATGGGATGCCGGGGATCGAACCCGGGCCGGCACAAGCCGGCTGCGTGCAAGGCAAACGTCCTACCCACTGGGCTATCACTCCGCCCCCAATGAAAGAATTTTCAAAGATCAGCATACTCATATATTCTTATAATATAAAATAGAAATTAAGACAATTTAAAATATTGTTATTTTATGAGTCACCATACAGTTTTACTTACTCAAAATAATCTATGCATTATAAATCATCTATTTCAAAAGATAAAAATAGTATATTACAAACAAAATATAATTTAGTAACAACATATAGTCTGTTGAAATAGAAAATACTATGGAGTTTGGCATACATTGCTTTCATATCTGATCAACATCAATTAATCCACTAAAACAGGTAAGAAGTATTCTAAACAGATATTTTTTAAAAATAAATACAACCATGTAGTTGTGTAAACTAAAATACCTTAGCCTACATTCATAAGGTTAATACTTTTAAAAGTTATTTAAATTGCGTTTGATTTTGAGAGTTGACTAGAAACAGAATATTTAACAAACTCAGCAGAGTGAGGAATGCAGTGTCAAAGTTTTAAAACATCACCCAAGAAGACTGAGAACGAAAATTAAGCTTATGCATTGAAAAAAGGGGAAAGTGTTTGGGCACAATAAGCTGAAAGAACATAGAAAAATCAGAATCCAAGAGGCAAAGGCAAGCCAAATTTTGTGATGAACTAGTGGTTAGTAAGAATAAGTTTATATATTTTAAATTTTCCAAAAGCTTACTAATTTACACTAAGTAATATGTATTCAACAATTTGTTCTAGAGTAAGCAGCGAGGCATGAATACCCCCACTGCTTTGGCAGAATTAAAAAGCTCAAAGTGATCATGATTAGTGAAATTAGCCAGAGAGAAAAGGACAGATATAGAATGACTACTCTTATTTGCTGGATATAAAAAAATAGCATGATACCAATATCCAAGGCCAGGCAAAACATGGATCTGGAGGTCTTGTCAGTGGATGGAATCTACCACAAGTATGTGGAGTCTAGGTAAGATAGAGAAAACAACAATGTACTAGTAATTGTTGGAAATGATAATACCAGCCTAGAACTGAGCATTGAATGTAGGCAAAAGGGATACACATGACAACCTCTAAATGTATGTATTGCAAGCCACAATGTGTAATGGAAGGGAGAGAGAGAGAGAGAGGGAGAGAGAGAGAGAGAGAGAGACAGAGACAGAGACAGAGAGAGAGAGAGAGAGAGACAGAGAGAGACAAAGACAGACACACAGATAGACACAGAGAGACAGAGAGACAGAGAAGAGGCAAAGGGCTCCATAGAGGCAGGCCTGGGGAGGGGGTGAGAATCAGGGGACATTGTGGTGGAAAGTGGGCATTGGTGGATGGATGGGTGTTGGAACACTGTATGACTGAAACCAAACATGAACATCTTTGTGATTGTATCTCTCATGGTGGTATAATAAAAAAACATTAAAAAAAGAAAGAAAAGCTCAAGATAATTGCTACAAGCACTGGTATCATGAGTGTGGAAGTCACAGGGTAGGGGTGGAGGCTGACAAAGTTATATGGATATTTTAAAGTTAAAGAAAGTCTTCCAAAAAATGGTTTCAATGGCCCAGAAACTCTTATGAGATTGTATTCCCTCTTGGAACATATCGCTACAACTGTTCTCTTCTCTTTATTCATTCTAACATGCTGATGATCATCTTGTAGTTTTTCAAACACAGAACACATGCTTCCATAATTTTCAATTGAGAGAAAGGTAATATTTCCTATTTAACAATCCATTAGAGATTCTAATATGGTGAAATAACTACGATTTCAAAGATCAATAGTTTGTAACATAGTTTGATTTGACTATTATTATTTCTACTTCTAGAAATCTATTATATAGTACTATCATACCTATAAACTATTATCTAGAAGATTCTTTGTCTATCAGTTAAAAATCAGTAAATGTAGACAAGCTAAATTGGAGACATTATTTAAACACTAATACCAGTTATACAGACAACTAAATTATGAAGCATTCATAAATAAATATGCATAATATTCAAAATATGAAATAGTCAAACGTTCTATGTTACTGCACATGAAACCTGAGTTTCATAACTAGGTGTTTAAGCTTTTCAGTATAGTAGAATCTAGGCCCACTGTCAATGGTTCCCAAACACTACCTGGAGTGGTCTCTCAGAACTGTCCTGAATAATCCCTGAACACCACGAGGTGTTGCCCCAAACAAAACAAAACAAAAGAAGTACATCTGAATCTAAATCTACAATATGTAATTCTACTGCAGAGAACAATATCTGAATTGATAGAGGATATCCTCCAAAACAAGAGTAAAGAAATAAGCATAGGAAAGCTTCACTGCTTACATTACATATCTATTTTTAATTTTTAATTTTATTTATTTGTTTCTATTTTTAATTTTTTAAATGAGAGTACTTCTCATATATTTTAAAAATAGTGGTTTTAAAGTTATTTAATGATTAATTCTTATATAATATTTAAACCATGTATTTGAGAAAAATAGACCAAGTGTTGAATATTATTTAAGTGATTAGTTTAATAATTATTTCTGATTAACAGCTATTCTTATTCAATCATCACCAGTACAAAAAACGGCATGAATCTGAAGAAAATTTTGATCACTTGATCACTTGAATCCCGTTATTCATCAATTTGCTTGAGCGGGCGCCAGTAACATTTCCATTGGACCCTATCACATGCCAATGTAGCCCAATGGCATCTGGTTGATTCAGGAATATGAAGAGCCTCAAACCGTTCCTTCAGGGTCTTCACAAGGAAGTCTGACCATCTTAATTTTAGGAAAACATAATGCAGTTATTTACTAAAAAGGATCTGTTATATTGCCAAAGAAGGTAAATATTAGATAGAGCAAGAAATACGTCACAACTTTTCAGATGAAAGATTTAAAAGAAAAATCTATGAAATGTTAAGGATATTCCACAGTATTAAAAACACTACACCATAGCGGTGAGTTAGAATATTTATGGAAAAAGTAAATAACTGTATAACCTAAAATATAGCCTAAAGTTTGAAAAAAAAAGGAAATCATCTAAAAATGGATATACTAAGTAAGACTGGTGCCATTAAATCCTGAGCTAAAGGAAGTTCTAGCTGAAATGTGAGACTTCAATGACTTGAGAAACCTTAAGTAAGAAACACCCAGGTTCCACAGACTTCACAATCCACAGGATCTCACAATTCAAAGAATGTGAGGTAAGAATTATATGTGATTCAAAACTAGTAAATGATAGTTGTGTGAGATACTGCACATTTACATACACCTAATTCAAAAAGGTAAAAGAACATGAGACAGAAAATAGTTTCACATTTTTTAAGCTATGGAAGAATAATTTAAAGAAATTGAGTGTCTTAAGTTCAAAGAAAGTTTAAATAATAAAGCAAAATAGCACCATGAATGAACTAACAAATAATTTAGAAGATATTTTACTGAATAGAAAACTAAACACTAAACGTTGAAAAGATGAAATGCAAAGAAGAATAACCCACAGATTCGAGTGATAGCACAGTGGGTAGGGCGTTTGCCTTGCACGGGTCGACCAGGGTTCGATCCCTGGCACCCCATATTCGATCCCTGAGCACCTAAAGGAGTAATTCCTGAGTGTAGAGCCAGGAATTACATGAACATTGCCACCTGTGACCCAAAAAGAAAAAAAAAACATTAAATAATGATAGAGATGAAAGATAAAAGTCAATAAAAATATGAGCAAGAACAGGGACCCGCCTAATTTGGGTTTAATCCCCAGCATAGCACTTGGTCTCTGAGCACCTTGGGGAGTGATTCCTAAATTCAGAGCCAGGAGAAGCCCTGAGCACCACCGGGTGTGGATCAACTCCCTATTCAACCCAAAAGGAAAAAAAAAATAAAATAGGGATCATTTATGATAAAAAGAGAATCAAGCTAAAACATATTGTAAGGAATATATGACAAAAAGATTTTCCAGAAATGAATAATTTACTCTGTAGTTTAAAAAAGAATATTAGATTTCAGGAAATTTTATTGTCTTAATGATTTAACATGTTGGCTATGCTACAGGTCAAGGAGAAAATGTTATTCAGATATTTAGATAAAAATTAATTCTAAGGAAACAATGCTGAGCTAGTAGTTTCACTGTTTACAATACATAGCATCATATATGCAATGCTGAAATTTTCACAAAGTTCTAAATGAAAGCCTGACCTGACATAGAATGCACAGTTATATTCTCATTCCAGTATGAAGGCAATGGAAAGATATTCCTGATGTGAAAGAATGCAGGAGTCCATTAGCCCACCCTTTGAAAAGTAAGTTTTAAAACAAATTTACTGGGTAAATTCTGATGAGCAAGAGAATGAAAGGGGTGATTGAAGGACAGAGAACAAATCATTTCCCTACAGCCCTAATCTAATGTTGCTAAAGGATATGCAGACAAAAGATCATGAATCCTGAGGCAAAGTCATTAATCCTGATGTAAAAGTTATAAAGGGAAATGACTTAAAAGAGTGTAAACTATCTCTTATTTTGTGTTTTCTAAAAGGTGTTAACAGTGTCAAAATAGATTAATCAAAAGCATGTTTTAATAATATTACCAAAAAAATGACAAGAATGGGAGGAGATATGTCAATGTAAAAGAAAGATTGGAATACTTAGTATGAGGAAAGCTTATGGAAAAAAGGAGTTAAAATTCTGTTCATCTAATTTCCCACTCTACTACATACCAATTATTTAGTGTTTTTGTTTTTGTGTTTAAGATTTCCAATTCTAGTAAATTACTTGCAGAGAGAAAAGGACTAAAAAAAAAAAAAAAAAGGTTTCTAACCAGAAATTCAAATGTGAATGGTTTGAATGGCAGATTATACTGTTATAATTTACGAATTGCATTATTCCTTCACTTATTCAAATAAATTCTTAATTACAAATCACTGTGATCTTTTAAAATGTAAATTGATACTTTTAAAGGTAAAGTTCCAGGTTCCTAATCACAAAAGCAGATTTAAAATGCAAAACTCCTTTAAAAAAAATTTCTGTGAGTGGCCCTGATGCTCTGAGCACTGAGCAGCACCAGGGGTCCTGGCCCCTACAGATGGGGGAGCAACCGGAGCAACCAACAGGAAAGAAACCTGTCTAAAGTCGCTGTCATTTATACATTCTAATACTCACCTTATTTTCCCAAATGTTTAACTCTACCTGATTGTATGTCAGGAAGGCATTCAAACATTTAATATTTGCTATTCCACAGAATGTTGAACACCTATTTTCTATGCTAATTAAAACTTTCTTTTATAAACTATTAAACGATTTTTACTGATATACAATTGGTTTATAGTACCATGAAGTACTTATGAAAAAACATGGTATAGAAAATGAAATAAGATTTCATAAGAGCTAGTGAAATGACAGAATCAGACCAATGTGGAAATTAAAAAGTGATTGAAACGAAAATCTCAAGGATGAAAATAAAGCAAGATAATAATTGTCAAGTAGGGCGGAAGCGATAGTCCTGTGGGTAAAGCGTTTGCCTTGCATGAAGCCGACCCGTATTCAATCCCGGCATCCCATATGGTCCCCCACACAGTGCCAGGAGTAATTCCTGAGCGAGGAGTCAGGGGTAACCCTGAGCATCGCTGGGTGTGACCCAAAAAGCAAAAAAAAAAAAATAATAATAATAATAATAATAATAATAATTGTCAAGTAGAATTCAAATATATAGAATTACCTAGAAGCAGTCAAGAGAAACAATTACAGAACATGAGATAATGGAAGACAGAATCTTAAGATTCAATACCTATCTAGTGTATCAGGAGACAAAACCCAAATAAAGCAGAAGAATATTTGCTAAGATAATGTCTGAAAATATTATTTAAAAATGTGTCACATAGAGAGCAACTCTAACAAATCCTAATCATAATTAATTCAAAATAAGTTTATGTCGAAACACATGAAAGTTAAATATGTGAAATAACTGAGATAAATGAAACATTATTAAGTTCTAGAAATTAAACCAATAGCTGAATTGACAACAGCAACAATAGGAGTAAAAAAGTAATGGAATAATATCTGCAAAGCACTAAAATAAAAATGACAACTTAGAAAAACACACGCACTTACATTACAATTCAAATATGAGTGTTAGAAACAAGTAGACATCTATCTACCACCTCAGTGGCAGAGCACCTGCCTTGTGGCAACACTATAGGTTCAATTCACAGCAATGCAGAGCTCCCAAACACAGCTGGAAGTGGGCTGCACAACTACCAATAACAAAACACTTACAGACTAACAAAACCTGGTACAAGTCTCTATTAACTAGTGATCTTACTGGAGGAAATTTTAGGATCTAATAAAGAAAAAGAAAAACAACTCAAGATCTAAGTGAAGATTTATTAAAATGTATAAAAGCAGCAAATATGGGAATGTTAGAGTCCGGAATCACAAGTTCTTAGGAATGACAAAAGAAACCAGCCAGTAATGCAAAAGGCAAGTGGAGTTTATTAAGCCAGCTAGCTGGGGTCAAGCTCTTAGGCATGCAGGCCAAGGCAAGACCCCGAGTAAGGGAAGCTTTAGACTATATAGGCGATAGTTCACGTCATAACCTGCGCAAATTTAACATGACAATCAAATTTGCATAAAATGACATTAAGAATTCCCTTGACTGGTTAGTTAAGACACATTTAAAATAACCAACAACTATGGAGTAAGTATAAATCAGAAAAGTTGAGGTAAAGACATGAATTAAATTGATATAATTTTGTGTATCTTATAACTGTATGTGTGGTAAATGCAAAATCAATTATACTTATAGCTATGAATAGTGTTGGAATAGGCAATCAATACCAGTATGCAAAAGGAGAGGCAGAGATTGTAAAACACATCTCAAAATTTCCATCTATGGTAATGTTAACGTAGAAAATAAGAAACAACCTGTTGATGAAAATGACGACAAAATATAAACATCTGCTGAAGATATTAAAGAGCTAGAGTGGTACTATAGAATAAGTTATAGAGGAAGTAGAGGCACAAGATTCACGATAATTATTAATTTGAAAAATATTAGGGAGTCAAAATTTGAGTTCAGGTCTTTTATCACAGGAGTGGTAAAAGGCACTAATGAATACCTATCTTACTCTGCTGGTTTAAATTACAAGTACTATACATAAATTCAAATATTCAATGACTTCCATGGTACTGAAGCTCAATTTAAATGCTCTCAGTATTTAACAAACGTATTTTGGCTACATGGAGATGGACAATGCTTCCTGTCACTAAAATAATAAACAGTGGCGGGGAAATGGGCACTGGTGGAGAGGGGTGCTGGAACACTGTATAACTGAAACCCTACCATGAACAGCTTTGCAATTGCCTATCTCACTGTGATATAAGAGGATTTTTAAAAATGAAATAATAAAGACCTTGATTTCATAGCATCAAACTGATTTACTAGTTTAATCTTTTTCTTAGTATCTGACTGACAAAAAATAAAAACTAAGGAGAAAATTACATAATAATGTATCCTAAAAATATAAGTAACAGAAAATTAAAATAAGTTATAACATATTTAAGAATATCATTTCTATTACACAGAAATATGGAAAAAGGTATTTTAGTAGCCATTTAATAGATCTATGCATATAAATAAATGTATCCTTTTTCAACTGTATAAAGATGCAAAACTACAACGCAAAAAGGCACAATGAATTGAATCAGAAAGTATAGAAAGGGCCAGAGCCAGTATACATCCCTTGATGTTGCTAACCTGTGTTCAATCTTCAGCATTCCATATGTTCCACTGAGCCCACACGGAGCAGTTCCTGAACCCAGAGCTAGGAATAAACCCTGAGCATAACTAGGTATGCCCCCACAAAAAAAGACAGAGAAATTATACTAAGATAATCACAAACAGGTCATCATAATAAATTTATAAGAAGAATGCACATAAAAAATAAGTTGAAGAGAGGGGAAAATTATCTTCCAAGGATTCAGCAATTTGTTGACATGTATCAGCCTAAGTAAGGAATGTCAGAATATTATGTACATTATATAAGTCATTATTTTAAAAGAGTATACATGTATATGTGTATGTTTAAAACATGTTAGACAAAATAAGAACCAGAAGACCTAACTAAACTTCTTTTTAGGTAGAAGAACTATGATTAGTAAAGACGGAAAAAGTTATTAAAAAGTGGGAGAATCCAAATGATATTGATATCATAAAATATAATGTCTGAAGGCATTATGAACACAGGCAAACGTTCACACAATTACACTAATGCAGCAACAATGACCCATTAAGGTGAAAGGGAATAAAACAGCTTGTATTTTAAGAACCCAACATAACTTGGACACAGATGAAAGCATCACATATATGCAGAATTTTTAAATCAAGAAAAACATGATGTGTAAAAATAAATCATCTAACTGGTACCTTAATAGAAATAAAGACAGAATAAGATAAAAATATCATCTAAGCTAAAACAAGGCAAGAGTACAGGAAAAATTGTGATAAAGAACAAATAGAATTAAATAGTAAGAAGATCACGAAGTCAAATATAATCAATACTACTTAACCACTGATTACATTTAATTGTGGGGGATTAAAAGGGAATACTTTTCAAAGCTAAAATCTGTTAGACTCTTTTAGATAAAACAAAAAATGAAAACAATACATTTTCATATGCCATGAAAAAAGTCTTATAAAAACAGAACTTGAAGAACTTGAAGAAATACTATAACTAAGAGGACTAAAAAAAGATCAAATTAAACATTTAAATCGTTGTTTTTCAGTGAACTACAGAGATCTCCTCCTAGAGATTGTTTTAAAGGTTATATAAATGCAAAACTATTTTCTTCATAACTATGTCTTATTTGCCTTTTTTTCACTCCCCACTTGTTTCAAATGATACTGTAGAAAATTAAATGCAGACTGGAAATACAAGAACCCATCTCTCCTATTTGCTAATCTAGTCATTAGATAGCTTTGTAAATATATCTTACAATACTCCTTTTTCACTATACCTCTTGATTAACATATAATATTGCCCATAAAATTTAATGTATGACTAGAGAGACTGCCTGATTAGGTGCTTGCTTTGAAAACAGCCAAAGCGGGTGCAATCCTCAATACTGAGTATGGCCCCACAAATCCACCAGGAGTGATACCTGAGCAAGAAGCAGGAGATCCCTGAGCACAGCTGAGTGTGGCACTAAAATGCAACAATATTTGTGCAAAATGTCCATTATACACTCTAAATGTGGTATCTATATGCACTTGTTTTGTCCTCATAATGACTATATTAATTTACCTGTAATAAAAGTTGACTGATATAACCCACATTAGGGAATCTATTTGAGATAGTCTCAATAATATTTCAAGGTAAAAGCGTACAGAATCTAAAAGAAACTAGGTAACTTATATCAGTCAAAGAAGACACAATATTGAGCTTTACTTGAAATGAAAATGGACATTTGAAAATGAAAAAACTAATCAAAGTAACTCAGATATATAACTGTATATCTGCATGCATAAATGTAATGATCTAGAAAAGATATGAAGTATCAGTATATATCATAACCACTAGTAAATGTTAGTGTAAGCATGGGACAGAAAATACAAAACTTAAGTAAAAATGTGTCTAATTAGGGGGAGGCAGGCTAGGCGGTGGGAAGGAGCAGGTGGACATTGGAAAAGTGAAGCTGGTAGTGATGGGCTTGGACTGAAAACATTATGTGCCTAACGTTAACCGGTCTTGTGAATCATGATGAAATCAAGTAAGAAATTAACTGCACTCATCACGAAAGTCCTGCATATAATTCTTTGTCTACGAATATGCCAACATTATAAGTACATTTTGTCAAGACTAATTAAAAATAAATGGGTTCTAAGTCAGGAATTGCTGAATTATTTAAAAAATCATATTACAAACTGGCTGTGTGAATATATTTAAATCTTCTGAGAATATATTTACATCTTCTGAGCTTGTGTTTCCTTTTCCTGTTTTTGGAAGTGGCAGTGATTTCATGCTACATGGAGTTTTTAAAACAATATTAAGGTATTTCACATAACATTGTCCTCAAGAAAGATAATTAAAATATGAAACCATGTTGAACAAATAAAACATCAAATAGATATTTGGGGCTAAACCTTGAAAGTAGATGCTATATTAATACACACTCAAAAAAGTCTACACACAAATAACTAACCAGTGACTTAAGTCAATGCACTTGAACCAAAAAGAGGCTCTGAGTGAGATCAAACGTCACCAAGCTGCCACTTCGTAAAGTCTGCTGTCAAGGATGAGACAGAGTATAAAGATTTATAGAAAGCCTTACCTTGAAATATATTACTTCCTCAATATGTCTAAGAAAAATCCCTCTCTCAGTCAATATTTCCTATTTGTTTTACTTCCCCATTCTAAATAAACAATATCCATAAAAATAAAGGTCTTTTTCAAAGCACTTAAATAATAATTAATATCTAAAGTTGCTTAACTATCCAAGTTTACAGCTTCAATATATTCTTTATTAGCTTTTTGAAAGCTTCCAAAGTCCCACAAAATAAAACTGAAGCCAAGTATGTTTATCCCTCAAAGGGCCCTTGCCCAAGGCTAAATTAGCATTTGGCTATACTTGCTACAAATATCTATTTCAAAGAATTCCTCCCACAGAAATGAGCCAATGGTCTAATAAAACATCCCTGCCACAGGCGGGTAAGGGGAGGTGGGGTGGGAGTTGGGAACCTTCTATAAGGAACAGCAAAAGTAAAGATGTTATACTAGAGGCTAGAGGCTTTTACTAAAGCAGCATTTGGTGAAGGTTGACTTCCAACTGCTCAATGACTGCTATGTCTAGAGTTCCATATAAGAGTGCTGGTTGTGTGGGGATTTTTAATTTTCAGCATCATACACGATCTACAGAAAAAAAATAATACTAAAATAGGAATCATAAAACTTGGATTCTAGCCCCACCTCTGCCTGGAGTTAGGAGAGAACTATGTGGGTGTTTTTCCGATTGCAAAACTAAGAAACCTAAACCCGCAGATCTGCAAAATTCCTTTAGGCTTTGTGCTTACACATTGTGTTGCACTTTAAAAATAGAGTGGTCGAGCTCCATCTAGTGGAACACAAGGAATTCACTACCTAAGAAGAGTGGAAAACATCCTATGAGCGAAATTTCTGGCACCTTAGTATATTTTATTTTATTATTTTTAATTGTCTAAAGTTGCCAAGGCAACAAATCATTAGGAAAAAAATTTATCTGGAACATAATGTGTCCTATTTGGGAATTTTATTGATTCAAAATCTTTCATGTATTTATTGTCCTAGTGTAACATCTATGTAGTTCTATTTTCTGAAAATAAAGCAGCAGTAATATAATAGCATCTCAACTCAAAATGACATTTTGTGGAAATATTTTAGTATAAAATTTCTAAGTTAACTGTTAAGCTCCTGGTATGAAAGAATTATTTCATATTTTGAAGATTTCTTAAAATAGCAAGTAGATATTCATCACTTTGATCACTTCACTTGAATCCCAGTTATTCATCGATTTGCTCGAGCGGGCACCAGTAACATTTCCATTGGACCCTATCACGTGCCAATGTAGCCCAATGCCATCTTGTTGATTCAGGAATATGAAGAGCCTCAAACTGTTCCTTCAGGGTCTTAACAAGGAAGTCTGACCATCTTGTAGGTGGGTGGCCACGTGATCTTTTTACATCCCGTGGGATCCAGTCGGTAACGGCTCTAGTCCAGCGGTTGTCTCCAAATCGCATTACATGTCCAGCCCATCTGATTTTCGATGCCTTGGCAAACGAGACAGCGTCCCTGATTCTGGAATAGCGACGGAGGTCAGAACTCCGATTCCTTCTCTCACTTGAGTGGAGACGTGATATTCCACGCATAGCTCTTTCGATGCCTCTCTGGGAGACCCGAATAGCATTCTCATCCTGCTTTCAGTAGGGCCCAGGTCTCTGAGGCGTATGTAAATGCAGGGAGAATGGTGAAGTCAAAGAGATGTGCCCGGAGCCAGAGGTTCTTTGTCCTTTAGCTATTTCTTCGATGCCTTTGAAGGCATTCCATGCCGCTCTCTTCCTCCTGCGCAACTCAGGTTTTAGGTCGTTCATCATGTTGACTTCTCGACCTAGGTACACATAACTGCTGCATTCAGAGATGTTAGTTCCATTGAGAGTGAATGGGGCCTCTGGAACTAGTTCATTTCTCATGAACATAGTTTTCTTCAGATTCAGCTGTAGACCTACCTTTCCACATTCTCGGTCAAAGTCAGCCAGCATTTGTGCTGCTTGGCTAATGTTTGGTGTTAATAGAACGATGTCATCAGCGGAGGGTGGGGTAGTTGCCGACCATCTATCTTCACTCCCATTCCTTCCCATTCTAATTGTCTCTTGATGTTCTTGAGGGTGGCACTGAAGAGTTTTGGTGAGATGGTATCACCCTGTCGAACCCCTCTTTTGACATCAATGATCACTTCTTTGTAGGAATGGTGAGATCCTGGTGGTGAATCCGTAATACAGCTCACGAAGGATCTTGATGTATTGGGTTTGAACACCCTGTTTGACTAGGGGCTTCGATGACTGCTTCAGTCTCCACAGAATCAAAGGCTTTCTGTAAATCAATGAACGTGAGACAGAGTGGCATCTTGTACTCCCTACAAACCTCAATGAGCTTGGTTACTGTGTGGATACGGTCGATTGTGCTGAATCCTTTCCGGAAACCTGCTTGCTCCGCATGGTTGTCCTTCATCTAGTGTTCTGCTAATCCTGTTCAGGATGACTCGTGGTAAACAGCTTGTAGATGACAGACAACAGGCAGATGGGGCGATAGTTGCCGATGCCGTGAATGTCTCCCTTCTTGAACAGTAGAACTGTCCTGCTGGTTTTCCATTGGGAGGGTGCCTTGCATTCGGCAGGTAGCGTGTGAAGAGCCGAGCTAGTGTATTGATGAGTACTGACGGCAGATTCTTCAGGTGTTCGGGTCTGACTTTTGTCTGGGCCTGGTGCTGTTCCCTTCTTTTACCAAAGAGATGGCATGTCGGATTTCAGAAGGGAGAACGTTGGGAATGACATATCCATCCTGTGGAATTTGGTATGTGGGCAGGTGGATGTGGCTATCAAAGAGATTTGAGTAGAAGTCCTGGATAATCTTCTCCATTGCCTTTCTGGAAGATGTGATAGATCCATCAGGGCGTCGGAGGGCAGTCATCTTGGTCTTATAGTTGGCGAAGGACAGGCGGGCAGTGCGAATACTTTTTCCGGCTTCTGTTGCATCTTCCAGTATTTCTGCTCTTCTGTCTTTGAGGTCTGCTTTTATCTCTTCTCTGCACTGTTTAGCAAGCTTGGACGTTAGCATTTGGTCTCCTGAGGCTCGGGCCTTGTCACGTTGGCGAATGAGCTCAAGAGTTTCTGAAGACAAGCGTCCCTGTTGTGTCTTTCTCTCTCTCGGCATTCTTCGCACAATCATGGAGGTGCTGAACCAGTCGGTTGTATTCTTCATCGATGTCATCAATGATGGTATCTTCCCATGTTGCCGCAATGGTGCCAAAGAGTTCCCAGTTGGTGGTCATTCTGGGAGTTCTCTTCTTAAACTTTGCAGCTTTTCTCCCCGTTACGGGAAGTAGAATTTTGCACGAAGGAGATGGTGGTCCGATCCTGTCTGGAATTTGGGGACGACAGCAACATCGGTCAGACAAAACCGTCCATTGAAGATGATGTGGTCAATTTCATTGTGGAACTGTCCGCCAGGAGATTCCCATGTCCAACGTTTCGCTTCAGCCTTTCTGAAACTGTGAGTTCCCATGAATAGTCTTGGTGGACATGATGAACTCAGATAGTCTCTCACCCTGTTCGTTCCATTCTAGGCCATGGGTCCCGATGTGGAGTTCTTCAGCCGATCTTCTCGGTCCTATCTTGGCATTAAAATCACCGACTATGATCTTGTAGAAGGTGTGATCTTTTTTATAGAACTCCTCCAATTCCATGTAGAATTTCTCAATTTCATCTTCTTTGTATGTGGATGTTGGTGCATAGACAATGAAGATAGAAATTGCTGGCAGTGGGCCACATCTCCTCAAGTGTAATCGTCCTATTCGGTTTGTTAGGCATTCAAATGAATCAATGTTGACAGCCATGTTCGTGTTGACAAGGACACCAACGCCACCGACGCCTCTTTCATCACATGTTCCAAGGAACAATTCTTCTCCAGTGTCAAATACAGCATGATGCGACTGACGCCTCCTCGTCTCAGTCAAACCAATGATGTCGTACTTGATCTTTCTTGCTTGCAGCATCAGATCCTCAATATATGCTTCCGATGCCAGTGTACGTGCATTGAAAGTACAGACAGTCATTTTATTTTATTTTTTTTTATTTATTTATTTTT